>JAMPIV010020541.1:0-290000 GCA_024509875.1 Oreohelix idahoensis
ATGTTCTGTCCATTGAAGTGGTATCACGTGACAGTCCATTGAAGTGTTATCGTGTGGCTCCTTAATTATTCTCCCATGTTCTTTTACTGGAATCAGCTTAGTCTTATGAGATGTTAAGATTGGAACCGGCGTGATCTATAGTTGCAAAGGCCTTCTCTTCCACCAATGATTCACCACTAAGCCTGTCAACAAATATGAACTCAAAATTCAAAACTCAACGATAATGAGTCTCGGAATAGTTGGTAGTAAATTTTAATGCAGTTTATTTTTCCACAAAAGTCATTCCAATATAAAAAGTCTTCTTGAGAAAATTCAGGATGTATGGATACACATTCTTCAATTGAATATATAGGATATTGATTACAGTCAACTTCAATGATTGAACCTTCTAGCAAATCGTTTATATCTTGAATGGCCTCTTTTGGGATCTCTACTAAGCAAGGTACATTCTCAGATTGTTCATAATCTTCGTCTATTATTACTGATATTTGAAGGAATCAACTCTCCAGCTTTAAATAAATAAACAAACAACACACAAAGGTATGTTAGCATGCACTCAGTGAGAGATAAAGAAGTAGAAAAGTAGACAACATAAAAACAACAGAAGTGAAAGGCTTACCGGGAATCGAACCAGGACCTTCCGAACGGGAGCGAATAGCTACTATCCGCTCTGCCAGCTGGGCACTAAAAAAACAGTGCTTCGCCAACACAGGTCTAGCACGACCCAGCTTTAAGCACGTTTTGAGAATAGAAAGACTGAAAGATGTAATGATAATAGGAAAGATTGAATAAATAAATAAAAGATGACAATAAAAAAATAGAAGATACTGGGCACTTTAATAAAAAGGCCGGAAAAAGCCAAGAACAGAAGAAGAAAAAGACCCAGGGCAAAATATTCGGTGATGTGAAAGGGAAAAAAAATGTAGGACTGGAAGATATTGTGACAACAGGAAGGATTCATTAAACAGAGATAAAGGATAGAGGATGATAAACGTATAAGATACCGGATGTTTTGCTGTCATGGCTACAAAGATATCAACAACAGACTCAATAAAAAGCAGTGGATTGGAGGTGTTGTGGAGAGACATGATCGCCTAAATAAGATGGCTTTGTAGTTCAAGAAGAAGAAGAAGAATACCTAGGGACAAATATTCGATATTTGAGAGAAAAATATGTGGCTGAAAGATACAGTGACAAAAAACACGAACAATTAGGAAAAAAGAGATAAAGGCTCCAGGACGATAATAGTAGAAGCTACTGTGCAGTTTTATATCATTGCTGGAAATAAATCAACAGAGGAATTGATGACATAACCAGCGGCCATGGGAACAAAGCCCTTTGGCACAAACAGAGGAATTGATAAACAGCAGTGGGTACAGGATGTTGTTGAGAGATATGATCGCCTGTACCAGCTAGCGTTGGTCTTGAAAAAGACGATTGGAGAATACCTATGGCTAAATAATAGATATGTGGGAGACAAATATATGGCTGACATATATTGTGATAACAGCATAGACTGAAGAAAAAATATAGTGGACAATAAAAGTAGAAGGTGCTGGACAGTTTTATATCATTGCTAGAAAGAAGTCAACAACAGAATCAATAAATAGCAGTGAATACAACAGGTTGTGGAGAGATATGATCGCCTACTCCATCTGGCAATGTTCTTGAAGAATGAGACCTAGGGCTAAGTACTCGATAGTGTGAGATTCGATAGCACTAACAGACAACAATGATAGGAAACTCGATACAGAATGTTATAGGAAACTCTATACAGAGTGTTAGAGCAGGTGGCAATAGGATCATTTCTTGTATCAGCCTCCTATTGATTTTTCTTTCTGATTGCGTAGGGAGTTGCACACACTCCACCTTGGTTACAACTTCAAAATTCATTCCTGGTTTTATCCAACCTGCCAATTTTAATAGTAATAACTGTGTTTAATATAAATTATTGTACGGTACTGAATTCCATAGGCCAGTGTGGTTCTTCCATAGCCAGCACGATGCCTTTTATGTGCCATTGTTCTTAATCGTTCTTTCAGGCACAATTATTTCTATTGATCATACACTGAGACCCTAAGGGACTGGGGCCTATTGCTAAGAAAACTCTCATCAAGATTATGAACTATACCTGGAAGCGTGGTATAGGGCCGCAGGCCTGGAAATAAGCAGTACCCGTACTAATCCTGATTCTCAAAAAGGATAAAGACCGAATGGTCACCGATATGAAAGAAAAAAAATGTAACAAGAACCAGACAGGTTCCAGTAAAACAAATGATAAGTTGAAGGTGCTGGCGCCAGATAGAGCACACGCTCATGCAACATGTTGACAGCATTACGGACAGTCCTTGCTTTGAAATTCCCAGGGTAAGAGATGTAGAGATTTAACCCCAAAAAAAATAACACACAAATGGAGAATAAAATTAGAGACTGACATGAACATTCTGAGAAAGACAAGGAAAGACCTGAGCTGAGGGCACGGTGCAGGGAGGACTTGTCATGAGTTTGTTGGTGCAGGAGGACTTGTCATGAGCTTGTTGGTGCAGGAGGACTTGTCATGAGTTTGTTGGTGCAGGAGGACTTGTCATGAGTGTCGTAAATTTATTTTGAGAGAAAAGAGTCGTAGAAATAGTGGTCCGGTTTAGAGTGGAAAATGATGGTGGAAAGCTCAGTGATAGAAAATGTAGATATTAAATAGTTGCTTCACAGCGTGCTGGAGGAGAGTAAAGACAGACTTATTTACGACAAATCGCTTCTCTCAATCTTCTCTTCCGCTCTCCTGGTCAAACAATTATTTGCCAGTTTTCCAGACTCGCATCTGCGCGCACACCGATTTGGTGTTTTTCACACACACACAGACGATGTAGATACAAACTATATTAAACGAATAGGGGAAATGTTGGGCTTTGGGTATATCCAACACACAGAACTAAATGAGTTTATGTGATTTTATTCACTTTAAACATCAATCACTAACAAATATCAGGTATTACATAAATTATCATAAGTACACAAATGCAAATAACAAATTTGGGAGGGGTGAAGAAGACTGGTATCGACTAAGCCCTTCCCGCTTATTAGACAAAGATAAACCCAGTCCAGAGATAGATAATATCAGGAACATGGGTACGTTAACCTAACAGTGAAGTTAATTACTCTGAAAAGAGGTGTTACCAAATTAGTTATGGTGGTAGACAAAAAATACTGTTATCCCAACTGGTGTCTTCCCTTTACTAAGCAAAGAAAAAAAAAAGGGGGGGGGGGTTGAAACAGAGTTAACAAATTATCCCACTAAAGGAACAATGCCGGGTATACAGAAAACGTATTACCCGGTAGGCAAGTTAACAAATGGTTTGTTGCAAAAAAAATTAAATCTCCTGTCATTCATACACACTGTGCGGATCCACACTCATATACACCACACACTTACCGAGTTGCAGCATCAGACAATCCCTTAGAATGATAAACACAATAATTAACTCTTGACGTATGACAACTGTCTAGTCCTTCTATGTCCCGCCCCAGATAATGCGAGGATTCACTGAGAGCAAATATTCCCGCTTATCGCCGGACTTGAAGTTCTAAGAGTTCTTGTGTTTTATTATAAAGAAACGAGTCTATGGGATGGCACTGACGCAGTTCGACATAGGGGTGAAAAAATGAGGTGATGGTATAATCCTTCACTGCGTGATGATAGTCACTGACCAGGAAAGTTTTTTTAATCCAGTGAGGAAAAACTCTGCTCGGTCACAGTCAGGTAAATCGGTAATCTCTCACAATAGAGCAGTATATACTATCGCTACTGGCACTGTTCATCTTCCAGTTTATCTTACAGATTTAATTTGATGATAATAATCCAATGATCTTGGGTAGGCTTTCTTTCATGTAATTATGTTAGCTAGGCCGTACCGGACCACCACAAGATTTACTTTAAAAAAATGTCTCATCAAACTGTCTGGAAGTTTAAGAACCGAGTACGGAAACTCTGAAAGATTTTGTTATTGCTGGGATTGCAAAAGGTGATCAATCTAGAGAAAAAGATAGAAAACCCATAACAACATAATCATACTTTAAAACAAATAATCTTCTAAGCGCGCGATAAATTTCCCGTTAAGCCTATTATACACTCGAGTATTTAATTATGTATTTAATAAACACTGCGCGAGTTCTAGTGGTTAAATCACACATCTATAAATATAGGACTTAACTAAATTTATTAATTATAAATTCCTTCGCGACTTTAAAAGTTAATTTAAGCATCTATTATCTTTTGAAATAATATAATAGATAGATCATTATATTTACAACTGGAACTATTGAGACGGTTTAATTTAATAGGTTTAAATTAACACAAAATCCAATGAAATATAATGAATGAACTAGACCACTGATCACTTTACACAATATATATATATTACCGCTTTGCACAGAAATAGAATTCACTGCAAATAAAATAAAAATCCATGGGATAATCTAGCAAGATTTCAAATATCGCTTGTGCTACTTATAAGTTCTGGCCAGCGAATGATAACGTGTCTAGTCTTGATGGTCTATTTAGCTAAAATGGAATGTAAGTTGAGTGGGACATGATAAACTTGACAGCTTATTTGATCTCACGAACGATTTGGGGATCTGACCGCCAAATCAAGGGAAGAAGCCGCCCCCTGGTCTTCGTATCCGCTCGCTGCTGCCCGTTTCGGCTTTCCCCCGTTCGCTCGGTTGCGATTGACACCTAGACGCGAAATTAGCGGCAAGCAACTGCGTCTCGTATCAGGGACCACTACTGTCTTTGATAGCGCCGATAGTCTCCCCTGAAATCCCTCAGTCTGTCTCTTTGATCTCGTGCCGCCTACTAAATGAGTCCCGGTGGAATGAGTTCTGGCAAACGAAAAGTTACAACAAATGTTCAGGGGTTCTAATGTTATGAAAAGCTAAAAGTCCCTTTAAATCATCCATCATATCAGGGAGAATTCACTTGTCAAACTAGACGTACGTCACAATGAGTTTGTTGGTGCAGGAGGACTTGTCATGAGTTTGTTGGTGCAGGAGGACTTGTCATGAGTTTGTTGGTGCAGGAGGACTTGTCATGAGTTTGTTGGTGCAGGAGGACTTGTCATGAGTTTGTTGGTGCAGGAGGACTTGTCATGAGTTTGTTGGTGCAGGGAGGACTTGTCATGAGTTTGTTGATTGCCTATGCTCCTTGGGAAGCTGAAGCATAAAGCACAATGAAGGATACACTATAAATATAAAGATCTCTTAAAGGTGTATTTATGTGAAAGACCAGTAGCGCACGGGGTAATAAAGGTCTTATTTTTTATTATTCGCAACACAAGCAAATGTTTCCGAGTCACATCAAATAAAAAAAAGTAAGATTACACTAAAAACAATTATGTACAAGTATTTCAAGAGAAGATAATTACTCGAATTAATCTGATATGATATAAATATCTAAAGTATTTAATATCGCCCTTAAAAGGATTTAAGTAATCATAGATTAGACCTTTGACACATCGTGAAAACATAGAGCGTTTTTTAATTGGTAAACCATACATGGCTGTGACGTGAGAGCCTACATGAGGTTCGAGGTTCGCGACAGCCTCTCTGAATCTGATAAATCTGACGCTATTTTTTTCAATTTTTAAATTCAAATTAAGTTTATATTTAAGCAGAATATTTTTTTTCCATTAAATTATGGAACGAACTTTCCCATTTAACCCGTTACGGGTTATAATTTGAATATATTGTATCAATAGTTGTAGATAATATAATATTAAACTGTCACCGCCAGCTACAGCGCTCCATAAGGTGCCCACAAGAAAATGATGATGTTGTTCTTGTTGTGCAGATACCATCTGTTGAACACACTGAACATCGGACAGGCAGATGTGTGTCTGTGTGGGGAGGACAAACAGATGTGTGTCTGTGTGGGGAAGACAAACAGATGTGTGTCTGTGTGGGGAAGACAAACAGATGTGTGTCTGTGTGGGGAGGACAAACAGATGTGTGTCTGTGTGGGGAAGACAAACAGATGTGTCTGTGTGGGGAGGACAAACAGATGTGTGTCTGTGTGGGGAAGACAAACAGATGTGTGTCTGTGTGGGGACAACACAGTGTGTGTCTGTGTGTGGGAAGGACAAACAGATGTGTGTCTCAAACAGATGTGTGTCTGTGTTGAGAAGACAAAACAGATGTGTGTCTGTGTGTGGGAGGACAAACAGATGTGTGTCCTGTGTGGGGGAAGACAAACAGATGTGTGTCTGTGTGGGGAGACAAACAGATGTGTGTGTTAGATGTGTGGGTGTGGGGAGGACAAACAGATGTGTGTCTGTGTGGGGAGGACAAACAGATGTGTGTCTGTGTGGGGAGGACAAACAGATGTGTGTCTGTGTGGGGAAGAAAAACAGATGTGTCTGTGTGGGGAGGACAAACAGATGTGTGTCTGTGTGGGGAGGACAAACAGATGTGTGTCTGTGTGGGGAAGACAAACAGATGTGTGTCTGTGTGGGGAAGACAAACAGATGTGTGTCTGTGTGGGGAGGACAAACAGATGTGTGTCTGTGTGGGGAAGACAAACAGATGTGTGTCTGTGTGGGGAGGACAAACAGATGTGTGTCTGTGTGGGGAAGACAAACAGATGTGTGTCTGTGTGGGGAGGACAAACAGATGTGTGTCTGTGTGGGGAAGACAAACAGATGTGTGTCTGTGTGGGGAAGACAAACAGATGTGTGTCTGTGTGGGGAAGACAAACAGATGTGTGGTCTGCATCTCTGATCAAGAAAATGTCTTTATAATGGTCGGTGGAGGAGGGGGAAAAGGAGGGGGGGGGGGGTGATTAGCCTCTGTTTTCACTCTCTGGACATTACTAGGTTTTTCAACGACACGATGTTGGTGTAGGCTTTGCGCTATAATGGATAATCAAAATGTTGTTTGACCTACACTGAGTTAAAGTATTGCTCAAGGCTACAATGGATGTCCGATGCTCTGCAATAAGCTTTACAGCTCGTGATATTACAGCTCCTATGTGTGAAAAAAAAACAATTACTTTATTGGCGAATCACCGTGTGATAGGGCACTGTGTATGAGGTGTATTTGGTTGCTTTCAAGTTTCGTTACATCGTATATAGAACATCGCCATATTCTGGCAATTTGTTACTAAAAGAGGGTAGCGGATGGAAGGGGCAGCGGATGCAGAGGATGGAGGAGGAAGAGGGGTCCTCAATTTCTGCTGCAACTGCCTTTAAAGGATAATTAATATATTTCTACAAATTCAAATCGTTTTGCCAAATTATTTAATTTATGTATATATTTTTTCACAGTGAGTATAGACACAGCTCTTGTCTTCTAGCTAGATGTACAATTGCAGTATTTTCTTTAGGTACGATTTTGTTATTCTTCTATAGGGTCGATGAACAGGAAAAGAAGACTTTGATATTCTCTGGAAAGCAATCGGATTGTCTTGATAATGAAATGACGTCACGTCCAGTGGCGTATTCTCTATGTGTGCTGTGCGTGCTGCGCACACCTATGCCCGAAGGAAAATAAAAATTTAATTTATTATTCTATAAAATATTTCTCTTCTAATGTTCTGCTTTCGGACCGCACGCACTAGGATAACGGATTTTCCCGCATAGAATCTACGAGTATAATCTAGTTTCCCGAGACGCTTTTTATAGTGCAGTTTTTAATTGGTTAGTAGCAGTCGCCGGAAGTTTCTCGGGTAATTCCGTCACAATGCGTGCGGCACCTTTCGGATTCACGTTTGAACACTGGTTTGATTGGATCGGGGTCATGGCCAGATACGTAAATACAATGCGAACATGCGTGTGGTGGTCCTGCAGCTCTCGGGTTGTAAAAATCGGTTGTGTCCGTCCGGTGTTTTTTGTGATTAATTTTTGTTAGTTACCGGGAATGCAGATTATTACAGTGACAGTGAGTTTCAAGTTAGTTAGTATTTCGGAGATAGTTGACATATACCCCTAATAACTATCGTTGCGTAATTGAATATAGTTGGTTTTTAAATTAAGAGGGGAAGAAGTTAAATAGTAGGCGTACATATTCATTTTAAGTAGCAGCACGCCTAGCTCGCATTACCAGGATACGCCACTGGTCACGTCCTGCCCTTGAATCACAGATAGGCAGCATCATATTTATGTGTCTTGCTTTGAAGGCATACTCCAACGAACGTCATACTCTTCTGTTTTGTTTGTTTTTGTTCATTTTCGCTCTTTGTAGAGAATGAAGCCACAACTGCAGTTGGTCCCTTAGTAAAAAAAACCTGCATGAAAGCATTCAGATAGTCATGTAGCGGTTGTTTCTTTAGTAACTAGTTTAACATGATGAGGTTGCCATTGCAGTGTACATCATCATCATCAGCTGCCATCTCCACAACGAAAGTTGGCTGTAATGGATCTCCAACGTCTTCTGTCTCTTGTCTTGATGGTGCACTCTGATAGATTCTGTCCTGCTCATCTCTTGATGTTATCTTCCCTCTTATAGCGCTGTCTTCCCCTTGCACGTTTGCCTTAAACTCTCCCTTCTATTATGGTCTTCTTCAAGGAGTTACGGCTTTTTATGTGGCCAAAATATTTTAGCTGCCTAATTTTGATCTTTATTAGTTCTCTTTTCATACCTAGATTTTCTAGGACCTCCTTATGTCTTTTCTTCTCTTTCCATGAGATGCGCCCCATTCTTCTATATATTCACATCTCAAGTCTCAATTCGTTATTCCAATTGCTTATCCATCGTCCATGTTTCTACACCATACAGTAGCGAAGAATATATATCACATTTTATGATTCTCAGTTTTACTTTGTGAGATAACTGTTTAGATGTCAGTATATGTCTCATGTTGTTGAATGTAGCTTTGGCCATTCCTGTGATGAAATAAGTTGTGCACTTTTCATAACTGTCGTTTTCTCCGGCAGTAGCACTTCATTTCTTCACTCATCATCCTATTATTTGGCATATTTAATGCCCTACATTTTTACTCTGACCACTCCCTAGACTTGTTTACGTTTCGCCATGTGAATCGTAATAATACCAGGCTAATTAGACAGGTCAGCGCATAATACTGTTATCACTTAAGTCGTCTAGCCACCTTTGATTGAGACGATATGTGTTGACACAAGGTGGTAGCACACAATCGATGGAAAGAAAGCCAGATTGGCTGTCTAAGAATCCGTCTGAGGAATGTACGCAAACACAGGTGATATATGTAATCGCTTCCGCTGGACCATTTCTGTGTCAACATTACAGATAGCCTGTCAGAGGAGACAATATGGGTGTAAGGTATTAGCCAGGAAATAAGTTCACCGATGTGTTTGTGAGTTTGTACAAATACAATCGGAAGTATTACTGCAATATTTGAAAGAGGTCTCGAGTTTAATTTTGATATTTTTAAAACACGCGGGAAATAGAAATGATCTAACACCCCGACCCACCTAGTTCTACAGAGATTAGATTGGTTTAATTTGAGAGCGGGAATAGACTTTGACTTTCATTGACAAATTGGTCTAAAAGTACAATCTTGGATTTGAACTGAGAAATTGAAATACAATCTAGCAAAATCGGAGATACAGAAACTCCCAGAAGCATAATGGTCGGACAAGGAATTCCAAAATTATAAGTGACAGATCAAAGTATTTGGGCGTCTTTATAACTTAAAAGAGAACCCGAATTTGTAAATACAAAGACTGGATACTTAAGGAATCAGAATCAAGTCATAAGAGGAATAATAAAATTTCGGAGACCAGTGTTCCAAGCATCTAATCAAAGTGCTGTGTCCATACCTCTGTGCGAGGAGATTGTATATCCTATTTGGGGTAAGTTGTGAACATATAGTTTAAAATGTGAATTGTGACATGTCTGTACTTACTAAGTGGTTATACCAGTCATAGGAGGCTGGCAACCTCAACATATAAAAATAGTATATTCATAAACCACTACAGCAAGCGCTGGTGATTGCTTCTTGCTAGTCGTACAGAAAACCGACAGCAGAGGTGACCCTAGACTCCGAATGGAGCAGTGAGAAGTGATGATTACATCACTTGTGTGCAAAGTGTATAGTATCATTTTGTGAGATATATGTACCTTGTTAAGTGTAATTCAAGCGAGCCATTGCCCTCACGCTGTCCAGACACATTTTCCCCATTTAAGTGACAAGAAGAATAACGGTGATTTCTAATCATATTCCCTGAGTTATACTGTGTATACTCTGGGAGAATAACTATTCAGAGAGGCCAACATTGGTGGGTGGAAAGCGAGACAATGCCCCTGTTAATTTGCAGCCCACAAATGTATCTAGCAGAGGAATTTGCTCCTTTATTTTGTATAAAGTTCATGGTACGAAGCTGCAAGACTAAAGCTTCTATGCCTCTAGTGTGAGTCAAGAGCAGGGATTCAACACTAACCCCCTACATTGGACGAGTTGTGTGAAGAAGTGCCCTCATCACAAAAGAATTGACGAAACCACGGCTGCAGGACTCACTTAGATCAGCTAAGTTCTTATTAAAGGAAACAGCAACAGGACAATTTTTATAAATCCTCACCCAAGTCTCAGTGAAGACAATTTTATATACTTCTAAAATTCACCATCTTTTATATACTTCTAAAATTCACCATCAGTCCATCGTTATTTTAAGCCGTGGTTATTCTGACATCTGAGGTCTCGTCCGATTTTGTGGTGAACCTGTAGGCCATGGGGCCAGTGATTTTCTAGTATTTGGCTCATGTTTAGTGCAGACTATTCTTTGGCCATGGAGGCCAGTATGTTATAACGTTTTTTCCCAGCTAGCTGGCATCAGTGATTCTATATTATTTGATAATAAGGCATTATAGCCTGTGGGGCAGTAATTATGCCATTATTTATTGTGCACACACAGTGTTAAAAGGCTTGTAACGCCACTGCCTGGCCGCCTTCATATTTTCCGTCAATTCACGGGTGTGAGTTGTTTACGTTTCAGTGTCCAGTTGAAGTTAATGTGTGTGTCGATCTATTAGTGTCCTGTTTACGGTCGCTTGACCTGACCTCGTTCTCAAGCGCTGACCTACTTGTTGCATTGTAGTTCGCTATGGTTATTTTCTGTAAGTTGTCAGTTTATCGCAGGTGGAATAGTGTGTAATTAAGTTTCAAGTTGTTGTTGTTTAGGGCATGGTTGCAGGGCTGTTTTTACAGTGGTTGAAGTGTTAAGCTGTTGTTACAGTGTGGGGCAAACGGGTCAGTTTGACACATTTCTGAGTCTTTTTGCTTGTGGGCGACAGTGATCCAGCCGGAGCAGCGGAGTGACAGGTGTGGTTAGAGGGGTTATGTAGGATGTAGAGGAAACCAGTTGGCTATTTTCTTTGGTGTAGTTGGGCCCGAGTGATAGACTGTGGTGTCATCAGGAGGGAGATTTTGTCAATATTGGTGTGCTCAGGGCCCGAGTGGTAGACTGTGGTGTCATCAGGAGGGAGATTTTGTCGTTATAGACCAGTGTTCCTGCAAAGTGATGCCATCATCTTACTACCCAGATGTGCCCACCCAGGGGTAAAAATCTCGTGCATTGACCTCCCTAAGTCGACGCCTGTGACATTGCCTAACAACACAGAAGTGCCTGACCAGGGGCGTATTTCGTCTACAGACGGTCTTACCGACGTGTTGGAGTCCAGTGGATATTACCTTACAGTCTGCTGGGATCCTTGGACCATTCTACGTCTTTATAGACTGGTCGTGTGCTACATATGTGACAGTACCAAGGATCTTACACGTGTACCTGTCGGGTAGACTATTGATTGTAACTGTGTAGCTGAACTTTGCAGAAGTGAACATTTCCAATGATAATATTGACAGTGCTGTGTGAGCATCGTGGAATATAGTGCGGTCATCATACAAGAAATTACGGGACAGTGACACTCAGATTTGACAGTTATTCCTGGACTTATATTCGTTTGGATTACGTATTTTCAAGTGTGGAGTCCTGTTTGTTCTGTTCATCATCTTCGTCAGTGCGGAGGATTCGGCTTACTCAAGCACCGTTGGAGCTTCAGTTAAGTTGTTGTTTGTTTGTTTATGTATTATGTACTATATCGATATTTTGTTGTTTTTTTCTGAGTATTTAATCTTCTGGTCTGTCTTTCTTACTGATTCTATTTATCAGTTACTTTGATTTGTTGAAGAGTGTATGCTATTTTCTTTGTCTGCTTCTTAACTTGTTATTGTTTTCTTTCCTTTTGTTTTGTCTTTTCTCAGTGTACAAGTATGACTTAGTTTGTTTGATTGTATAGTGTTTGATAGTTAAGTCTGATCTTACTTTATTACCTTAGTAGTTTGTTTATATTTGCATTATATATACATATAGTTGTGGCATTATAGTATATTATTACTGATAGGTTACTTAGTTTATTATCTCTGAAGTGAAGATAGGGCTTGGTGGAAGAGTACCTTCTAGCACCTCATTGTTGAGTGTGGTTTTTGTAGAGCCTTTGGTGTTATAGTGTATTGGTGTGTGAGCCTAATCCATTTTTGGCCTTTCGTGGGAAAAGAGTGGATTAGTCCGATTCTATTAGGTTGTGGTGGTGTTTGTTTTGTGGCGGAGTCTGGCAGATGATTTTCCTGTGACTGCCCTGCTTTACATTCCAAGCCCTGTGCGTGTTAGCTGTAGTTGTGGTGTATGTATTTATATTGTCGTGTACATTCAGTATTTCTTGTGTCCTGTTTAAGTGGCGTTTTCTCTTGTCCCATCTTACTATCTTGTAAATACGTTTACAGGTATCCCTTGTTTTCGTTCGTGCTCAGTCACGCATTGTAGATATTAATCTACATCTTCTCTTTCTGTTCTATCGTCTTGTTCCTCGTGACTAGAATTTTGTTTTCGTGGTGTGATGTGTGTGTTTACTTCATCTGTGTAGTCCTCATTTGTGTTCATTTTGCCACAGATAGTAATTGCATAACAGAGATTATTCAGTGTAATAATAACAGGAGTGTTATTGGATTATAGCACCAAGGTGGGTGCCAGTATAGAATTGTGGAAGTAATACCTATTTTGAACCAAGTTTACAGTATTGTCAAGGTATCAGAAAGGTGTGATTATACAACTGTTAATTATCGTAAGTTGATACATTGTTGTCAAGGTATCAGGAAGTTGGTATTAGACAGCTATTGACTATAGAATAAGGGGTCAGAAAGACCTAATTTTTCACAAATGGTGATAACATAGCCAAAGAGGCTAAGTGTGACTTTATGGATATTATAAGAGGTAAAGGTTGATGATATATTTACACTGAGACTTGAGGTGACATATACTTACATGCATATATATAGATATATGTATATTGAGAAGAGATATTTATATTTATCATATTTACTGCACCATTGTAACCAGAGAGTTTTCTACTGATATAAGTGAAGAGGTAACAGTACATACAAATGAGTGATTTGATAGTAAATATATTGTAAGAAATAATACTGAGCATTCTAAGTGTACATCATGGACATTGATACTTGCATGCGGATAGGCCAAGCAGCCGGGTACACGGGAAAAGAATTAGTGGAGTTTGCTAAGGCAGAATTCAATTCAGTAGAGAATCAAAAAGATTTGAAAGAGAAATCAGCAAAGGAGGAAAAGGAAAGGAAAGAGAAGGAAGAGAGGGAGAGAATTGAGAAACAAAATGCTGTAAGAGAGGCTCGAGCTGAAGAGTTAGAGCTAAAAAGAAAGGAACTCGTGTTACAAGAAAGGAAGATTAAAGAAGACACGGAGTTACAAGAAAGGAAGATGAAAGAACATAAGGAGTTACAAGAAAGGAAGATGAAAGAAGAGAAAACAGAGAGAGAATTGAATTACAAGAAAAGAAGATGAAGGAAGATAGAGAGTTACAGTTGGAGAAGGAGAGAATGAGAATAGCTCTGGAAGAGAAAATGATGGAGAAGGAGATACAATTAAAGAAGTTAGAAGTGGGTGCGAGTGGTCAGAACTCAACTTCTGGTGGGGCCCATCGTCCTTTTAGACTGCGGCTACCAAATTTCAATGAGAAAATTGATAGTTTAGACTTCTTCTTGGAAAGATTTGAGGCCGAATGTGTGGCCTATAAGGCTGATAGGGATCAGTGGCCATCTCTTTTATCAACACTGCTAGTGGGGGCCCGCGATGGAGACTTTTTTAGCCTCCCTGTAGAGGAAAGGGCCGATTATGACAAAAGTGAAGGAGAGATTGCTCCGGAGGTTCCGTCTGACTGCTGACGGCTACCGGACGCGTTTTAAAAACGCGATGCCTAGCTCAGACCAAGACTTCGAGGATTTTATCTCGAAGATCAAACTTCTATTGAATAGATGGATCGAAATGGAGGGAATTCCTAAGGATTATAATGGCTTGCTGGACTTAGTTCTACGAGACAAAGTGTTGTCCTCATGCTCTAGTGAGTTGGTGGCGTTCTTCCAGGAACGTCAACCAAAGGACATTGAGTCCATGGCCCAGTTGGGGCACCATTATGTCCTGGCCCATCCGGGCAAACCTATTCAGAAGTCGGGTCTGACAGAAGACATAGTTGCCAGTGTGGGCAAAGTTCAACGCCAAACTAGGCAAAATCAGTCAGATAAGGCAGACACGGGTCAAGCGCAGAGTTACGAGAGGACCTCTAGTCCTTATCGGCCATCTAGAGGTACAATACGACCTTTCGTTCCCATAGGAACAGTTGGCCGAGGTGGCAGAGCCAACGTTATGATAGTTATAGCAACGGAGGGGATCGTCAAGTGCGAAAGCAGGTACGATTCGAGGACTCGCGTGACGAAGACCGATTTTGGTATAAAACCAAACATCATAAGCAGAGGAGTGCGTCCTCAGAGAGTCGGTCTTCTGACTCTGATGCGGGGTCTTCGTCATCGAAGGGCTCCAGCAAAGGTACACGCGAGGAGAAAAAGAAAGAGCGCGTGTGTACCAATTGCGGTGGCAGGGGTCATAGTGCTGATAGCTGCACTACTCCAATTGAACACGCAAATTCCGCGGTTGTGTTGGACACAATGAACAGCGAGGACTGTGCGGGGTGCCGCCCTCTGTTCAATGTGAACGAGAGATTGGTGCTACAATGTGGGCATGCGGCACCATGTCTATCGGCAGTGCATGAGACTGGCAAGGTGATCCTCCACGAAGGAAAGGTGGAGAATAGACCAGTCCGGGTGTTGAGAGACACCGGATGCACAACAATTGGGGTGCGTCGATCTTGCATCGACGACTCATGCCTGACTGGCAAAACGGTAAAATGCACCACGTTCGGGGGCAAAGTTGAGACTTACCCCCAGGCGTGCATTAGTGTGAAGACACCGTTCATTACAGGTAGAGTCTACGCGTTGGTCCTGGAGGATCCGATTGCCGATTTAACCGTCGGTAATGTACGCGGGGTGCACAGTGCCATAGGTGTAGCTGATGCAGAGGCTCAGCATCACCAAACTTCCAAGATTGATAAACAAAAGGTACACCGGAAGCGTAGTTCGCGGCATGTACCGAAGGACATGACTAGGAGCAGTGGGGACTTATATTCAAGTCCGAGAGTTAGTGATCGCAAGTTTTGGTGCGTAATGTGCCACTGAGTGCTAGTTGGCGCACACTCAGACGAGTGTTTGATGAGGTTGCGCCGGTTAAGTTTGTAGAAGTATTGTCGCTACGCGACAATACCAAAATGGCACGTGTTACTTTTGTAAATAGTTGGGGTGCGCGTAGGGCAGTTAGGCAGAAGCATATGTCTTTGCTTCGAAACCATCTGCTAATAGTTCAGCGTTAGCTAGAGCTAGATTTTCGGGTTCGCTTTAGTAAGATCTTTCGGTTGACGCGAACCGAACCTGATAGGCTCTGACCCGCGCCCCCAGTTCTACTATTATATCAATATGAGGATGTGGTAAATGTAGTAACAGATGTCTTGTCCAGGTTGTCAAATAATTGAACAGTTATAGTTCTGGGAAAACTTACATCTGAAAAGAGAGTATTTATTGGAATTTATGTAAGTAAGGCATTATGACTATTTCAGTTGATATTTCATGATGAAGTATTTTTAATATTCAATGTATGGTATATGCTGCCATAGAGGCAAGATCTAGTAGGTGTACTCTATGTGTGGACATACCATATTATATTATGCCTATAACTATGTTGTGACATGATGATTGTGTTACGAGAACTTAGGGTTTGATTGGTGACAATCAGGTATTTGGATTTTGTGTAACATGCATGATGTGTAGACTACTCCAGGATCAGTACCCAGTGTAGATTGGTGCATATTTCTTTGTATTGAGTCTAGTAAGTGAAAAGGCATGTACGACGAGGGTATAGCACAACTCTGGCATTCTTTATTTGCATAAGGAGGTGCTATCTCGGCATTTGTTCGTCCATACTCCAAAGGGGGGCTGGGCATGACTCCTCCGGTGGAAGAAAACTGCGTTTTCTTTCTTAAGGGGGGGATGGATGTCACGACATAGACTTTCGCTAAATTGTATATTGGTCACACTGGAGAGCGACAACACTGGTTCGTCTCTTGTAAAAACTTGCTCGGCCAGTTTTCGATTAGACGGAAGCCGGAAGGGAGCTTTTTGGCGCAAAGGGGAATTCTAGATATGTCTGCCGGGCCTAAGCGGTCGTTGTCGGCCTTGGTCAGCAGTTTTGCTGGGATATCATATGGATGCCAGTTTTTTGGTCATACTTCTTGCTTTGCATGTGATCGGGAGTAGTTGGTTTGTTACTTCATAGATATTGTGGAATCTAGTGACTTTCTCCTGGATAATGCTTATAATAATATTAGCGCAGTTATGTATTGCGTTGTTTGTTCAGAAATGATTATAGTGTAGCCACTGATTGTGTCGTGTTAATGGCATTTTGACATTATGTGGTGCTACGGTGTTTTGGCAAGTTATTAGGCATCCTTCATTACATTGTCATGCGTATTGTTTTGTGTGTGTACAGTTTTCATTAAAGAGGGTCAGTACCTGTTGCCGGTGTTATGGTGAGTTTGTGTCAGCTAGTGTAGTGTGGTCGTACCTCTAGCAGATGAGCCTTGCTATTGTTGGTGGTGATATATTAATATGATGATGATAAATCCACGTTACACTAGTAGTTATTCTGACAGGTATGAAAGCAAACGTATGAGCAAGACTCTTTTATATATATATATATATATATATATATATATATATATATATATATATATATATATATATATATATATATATATATATATATATATACACATACATACATCTAGACATATATTTACATCTATAGAGCAAATACTTATAAAAGTATAAAAGAATTTCGCTGGATTTACACCAGCTGGGGGCTTGAACAGACTAAACCCATTGCTTAATTCTTCACGAAAGGCAACGGATCAGATATAAGTTAATAGTGCTCTGCCCTATGCAGCATTGTTCTTGACTTCTGAAAACATCTTGTGAACACATCCTTGAGATAGAAGCATCATTGTCCTTCTATGTACAACTCTGCCAAGAGTAATCTTGTGAGAAGGTAGACACCTTTGAAGACCGATTTTAGATACACTTGAGTGTTGGCCACTGGTGGACCACTACTGCAGAACTAAGGAGAGGTAATCCATGACAATTCCTATTCTCTTCTTGATTTCTGTTTTTTACATCTGCCATCTTCTGTTATTATATGACCAAGATATGAGTAGCTCTTGACTTGTTCCAGGATTTCTCCATTTGTGCTTATCTTTACTGTGTGCTTATCGTCTGTTTTATAATTATCATAGTTTTTGTTTTCTCAGTATTAATGTCCAGTCCATATTCATGACTTATACTGTTCACTTGCTTCACTACTTCTTGTAAATCTTGTTCACTTTCAGCTAACAACACCTCATATTAATTACCTCTTACGGCTCGTATGAAGAAGCATTCTCTTCTGTCCGTGTCTCCTATGAGCCGACCGGGAACTATACGGGACTTCCAGGAGACTAATTCCAACCTATTTCATTACGTTCCTGTCTAGTTAATGAACAGATTTTAAATGTTTCATCGTCGTTCCTATTTGTATCCAAGATGACAGTAATGAGATAATATGTGGCTTTTAATCCATGAACATCACAAAAGTGATCTCCCCATGCCAAGATGGCTGCTTAAATTTTGACGTTACAATTTTCCTACAGTTTTGTAGAAGCCATTGATATACAGATCAGTCATATGGTGAAACTGAACTGCTACCTTGCAAGGAAGTCACGAAAACCAAAAGGTAGGGAAGCAGTTCCATATAAATGTATGCAGAAGTCGAATGCACTGAGCCGCAAGGCGTACAACATGGTGCAACTCAAACCGCCTTAAGATGACTGATACAAATATGATTCAACGAGGTGGTACTCGACACAAGAAGACCAGCCTGGTTGGAAGAGTGAACCTTGAACTGACTACTGCCTTTATTAGAATCAGTAATGTAGAAGTATGAGGGCGAACGAGGTGTCGTGATTTAGTCTGTCTCACAACACGGTCATACCTTTGAAAAGACAGCTGAACAGAAGAGAGCGGTAAAAGTGTAGAAGTCATATAACTTTGCCACCGCATCTGCCTAGCAGACCTAGATGCCCATTAACAGCCTGTTACCGCTTGTGTGTAATGCCTGAGGGTAAGAAAGAATATATATATATATATATATATATATATATATATATATATATATATATATATATATATATATATATATATATATATATATATATATATATATATATAATTATGTAATTTTCCTGTGATTAATCCACTTGTGCATTAGGAAGTGTGTAGTATGTGTTAAGAAAAATTACAGGACGAGTGTGTTGCAGGCGGCAACTACCAGCATCTGTATATAGTTAGAGGAAAAGCCAGCCTTGTAAATGTGTAGAATAATTGAGTATGATGGCCAAAGTACGCCTGTAAGTTTGATAAAGTATTTAAAGGAGTATTTCTTAAAGGAACAACACACTTATCAGGAACATAAGAAAGGATGACAGGATTTGTTAAAATGTATTGATCAAGGTATTACTTAGTATTTAATATAGACCAAATCATTGTATGGAGGCGGATCATGGACAAATGGATCTAACTTAGGATTTATAAGGAAAGTGTAGTCACACTGAACTGGCTGTGAGTGGTATTGAGGTAAATTGTCCTATGCATATGTTAGTCCAATGTCTGACACTGTTCATCTTGTCCATTGTATGTGAGGATAGGATAGTGATGGACCATATAGAGGTTATGTTTAATTTTGTTCCAGGTTTTATCCTGCAACTACCATAATTGTACGAGACATTCACCTCTGTGGTGCGAAGGCTCTTGATGTTCATAGAGCTAGTTACCCAGCTTTCCCGGCCTGGAGATTCAGATCTTGTGTGTTCATGGCTAGAGTGTGATTCATCTCTACATATCAGATAAGTGGCAAAGCAAAGCCACTGGTCAGCCTATCCAGAGACTATCTTTAATACATAAAATACCAAAGATAAAACCTAGTGTATGATGACTCATTGTGGACATTATTTTGATGAATACTAACTTCACAGTCCAGTGAGAGTGACAAAACATAGGTGTAATAGATAATTGTTATTGGAAAAGAGAAATTCATCATATTGATCCATTTTGATAATTGATATTCCATGCTGATTTATTTCATTATGTAAATACATTTGATTCTTTATAAGTTACCTAACCGAAAAGATAAACAGTATAGGTTAAATAAATTGTAAATATGTACCATCAGACTTGCTGAATTACTTAAACTTAGTTAAAGTTCTGGTTGATATATATAGATACATATTTAATTAATTAATTAATCCCCTAGCAGAGCTAATACACTTAATAATAATAAACATTATTCAAGGGAGGATCTTGAGAGGGAGCCCATAGACATTCAGGAACAAACACTATCATCATACCTGGAGGTTTATACAGCTTGATCCTACCTTTGATGTCGATACACCCTTACTCTTTTCAGAGAAGGGGGTATTTCTTGTAATACCAGTCTCTTATCTGGCACTATCCTGGTATCATCTGATACATCTTTTTTGTCCAGGATATCTTACATTTTCAATAACATCTACCCTCTCGCGACACGAGGATCAAATAGGAGAAGAATCCATGAGCACTGGATGTGTCGAGGGATGTAAGATTTTGCTTGATATACTCTCGTGTCCCAATAGACAACTGTTAAGCACAACCTCTATGAACTTCCATAACTCGACAATGTAAGGAATATGTTTCTTCATCTTTGATCAGATAAATATAACCTCTTATATGGAACGAAAGCTTGCCAACATGACATTGGGCCGATCGACAACAGCCCAAACACCGTTCGATCTGCAACAATGTCATCCTTGTTTGTAACTTCCCTGTTATAATCAAAGTTAAACATCGACAATGAAACATGTCACATCTAACAAGTTTCCTAAATCCACAAAAGCAAGTAAACAGAGATAATGTGACCGTGTGGAAAACAAAAGCGATAACATAAATCAGCAGACAAGGAGGGGGTTGGTTTGGCTAAGAAGCATGGGTCTGGCTCTAAATCTAAAAGTATGGTACCGTGTTCAGTTGCCATTACATGGAATTATTTGATGGAAATTTGTTCAGATCCAGTGGGTCCTAATGATGTCATACTCCCACCTGATCTTCTGGGTGGTGAGATTAGATGCCTAGCCTTCTCGGATAAAGGCGAAAAAAATAGGAAGTCCCGTGTGCAAGTTGCGGACCTTAAAAATCCCGCGGCAGTTGAAAATCGTAAAGAGTAAGCCATACGGCCACTGCCCTGACAAAATGTATAAAACGTATAAAACCTACCCGCCACAAAAATATGTATAGAATGTGCTATGGAGTTCGTGCACTGTGCTGAGATCATGTGATCTAATGGAGGAGATCGGAGCCTTGATGGAGTTCTCTGTGTGCAATGAAGATGGTCCTTAAAAACAAAAAAGATAAGGAAATATCCAAGTAGACGACGGACAAGAAATTACAGACAACTTTTGAACTGGTCAGCAAATTAAATAAAACTGAGAAGGACAGAGATGAACAGAAATTATGTTTTTTAAAAAGAAAATAAAAGACAGCTAAAAGTGATGATCAAACGTGTCAGTCCGAGAAAATATATAAAAATAAAAAAAAACACTCACGGCTGCGCAAAACATGAATTTAGCAGACATGCGAAAAAACAAATGGTTAGCCGGT
This sequence comes from Oreohelix idahoensis, assembly GCA_024509875.1. Lineage (NCBI taxonomy): Eukaryota > Metazoa > Mollusca > Gastropoda > Stylommatophora > Oreohelicidae > Oreohelix > Oreohelix idahoensis. The sequence continues at coordinate 21,152 of JAMPIV010020541.1, forward strand.
ACAGCTGGTCGTCTTTTTCAGGCTTAGCACTTAGAGTATTAGCTGAAGAATATATGTTGAAGGTAGTCCTTTGTCAGAACTTAGTAGTTCAACTACTAACTAAGTAGTATGGTACTAGTTATCAACGTTGCGTTAGAATTCAAACATTGTTCCCCTTTGCTTCTCTCTCTCTCTCGCTCAATCTTCCTCTCTCTCGCTCTATCTTTCTCTAGATTTTCAGCTGCATAGACTAGAGCGTGAAGTTACCAGGTTCAGATCCCTAAACCCGGTTAGTGTGTCGCGAGAGGAAAGGGCGCTAACCGAGCCTATCAGACGCTGACGCATCCTAGTGGATTAAAATTGTGTGCATAATTTTTGAGTTCATAATATACAATCTGTATCAGGAGACACACTAATTCCGTTCAAGAATGACAAACCTGTAAATTAATCTCACAAGGCAATGCGAAGACACAGGAACATAAAGACAGCGACCCCCAAGCGAATTAAGGCTAGAAATTAATGAAATAATTTTGAAAATTCTGAAACTGAGCGATTATCCTCCCTTCTTTTGACTTTGACTTGGCATTTAAACACGCAAAATGTTTGCACGTTTATAACTTTTTCGGAAGAGCCGGCTTCAGGACGTGACAGTTGGACTACTGGTTCAAGGCGCCAAGATTTAGGGGCACTAAAGCTATTCCTCAGAGAGATAAAAATATTAACTCTATTCAATTCTTGACTTTTGAAGGTTTTTTTTAGTAGGCTTCATGTGACATTTTGTAAAAACATGTAGAATATTGTTAAATATGTTAAACTATACACACTAAGAACAATTATAGAAGAATCAGTGGAAATGCAATCGCCACTTATTATCACCTTCGTCGATTTTCAAAAAGCCTTTGATAGTCTACACCGCCCATCATTGTGGAAGATACTTACAATCTATGGTTTTCCAACAAAATATGTGAATATAATCAAAGCGCTATATGACAATGCAAGATGTTGTGTTAGAACAAATAAAAGGAATACAGAATGGTTTACAGTAGAAACAGGGGTGAAACAAGGCTGTATTATGTCACCACTACTTTTTGGAATAGCTATTGATTGGGTTATGAGAAACTATACCCACAATGAACAATTAGGTATAAAATGGCTGGAAAATTCCTGGGGGACCTGGATTTCGCAGATGATTTAGCATTCTTAAGTTCAACACAAGACAATCCCAAGAAGCAGTAAATAATTTGTGTCATCTCTCGGTTAAAATAGGTCTCCAAATAAATGCCTCTAAAACTAAAGCTATGAACTTTTCTAACGAGACTTTTGATATCATCTTGAACGGGGAAAAAACTACAGAAAGTTGAAAGTTTCAATTATTTAGGCAGTAAAATGACTCAGGATGGTGACACAACAAGAGAAATCCATACTAGAATTGCTTTGGCAGCTAGCGCCTTCAATAGATTATCTAACATTTGGAAATTACGATCATTGAATATACATACCAAGCTTCGTCTGTTTAATTCAAATGTTATCTCAGTGTTAACATACGGCTGTGAGAGTTGGAAAATAACAAAATCATTGGAGAACAAGCTGAATACATTCGAGAACAAATATCTTAGAAAACTCATGAACATCAGTTGGAAAGAATTCAAGACTAATCGACAAATAAGAGAAGACTCTAGGCAGAAATATGTCTCCAACTATATAAGGAAAAGACGATGGTCATATATCGGTCATGTCCTACGAATGCAAAACAACAGAATACCACTACAGGCGCTCACTTGGGTTCCTGAGGGTAAGAGGAAAAAAGGAAGACCAAAAGAAACACTCAGAAGAACAATAATAAGAGAAGGAAGAACGTTGGGCCTAAATAATGTGCAAGAGCTAAGCGGAGTGGCGTCACAACGAACAACCTGGAGAGCACTGGTTTCTGCCTTATGCGCCGTGTTTGGCGCTTAAAGAATTTATTATTATTATACACATTATATATCAGTGTGTTTGGAAATGGATGGACTTTCGTACAGTGGTAGTTATTTTGGGATTTTGTTTAACTTTGTTGAGTAGCAACAAATTAATTGCCTAATTTGATGCATGAAAAATAACAAAAATTTACATAGGCCTACACTGAAATATTCAAAGAAGGAAAAAAACTAGCAAATGCAAGATGTACAAAACAGTGGCTTTTATTTAAAAGTACTCTCAGTTGTGTACATGATTTGTGAAAATATTATATAAATTCATTAATAAGAAAATTAATTAATGTGTTGGGTAGAAAAGGGGAACAACTGAGCATTTGAACACGATTATGATGACGTCACAAAATAACACTTAAAATCTTGAAAAATGTATGAAACTAATGTACATTATATATAGATATGTTTGAAAGTTAATAAACTGTGTATCTGTGGCATTTATAGCAATAATTTTGTACAATGTAATTATCCAAGGTCGAAATGATTGCATAATCTGACAAAAAAATGTACATAAACTGAGATATTAAAGAATGAAAAAACCTATGTAATTAAAACAATACAACAAATTGACATTTATTTAAAAGATTATCCAAGTATGTAAAAATTTAAAACAAAACTTAAGAGTGTTGATCTTTACTGTCGTGTGTAGTAAATATTGTTAAATATAATGAGACGTGGCTGGCTGTCATACATACTCACGTTACGAAACATAATCACAAAGCTTGAACACAAGATACAAGGATCGACATGTTTAATTCGCCATCTTAGAAACAGGACGTAGGAAGAAGTAGGAAAGCAGAAGAGTTCCCATAAGGGCAAGTAACTCTAGTGGAAACAATATATACATCAACAAAGAGATTCTGACAGTAAATAACAAAATTAAAAGCTAATTAAAATTGGCACACAGAATGGGGCAATAAGTGGAAATATATAATTTTAAAAAGTAAACTGAGATTTGTGGGGGAAAAGCGACATCAACAAGCAAATCATTTTAGCTGAATCAAGAAACCAAGATTGTTTTAGGACTTTTGGTATTCAAATAGGCAGTTTCTGTTTTTCATGAAACAAAGAAAGGTGTTGCATGCACTACATTTTGTTTGTGTTCTTCTTTCAATACCTTGAGTTGCCCAACAATATTTACAATTTTTCCTTGTAGCAGTATGTTCTGGTACTTTTTAGTATGTGGTGTTGATTTTAGTTTTTATGGCATTATGTACAGAAGGAACATTCTGATGTTTTTTTTAATCCACCCAGCTCCCTAAAAAGTTCCTCCATAAAATCTATTTGAAGGTAATGATTTGGTCTATCTAGTTCTTCAACATCAGGATGATCATTTCTCCACTCTTGAAAAATTATATAGACCTAGCTGTTAACCCTGGCAATGTCAAGAAAATGGTAGAACAAGGTTTCCCAATATTTGTTTGTTTTCCTAAGATTAAGAACATTATATTTATTTATTAATTGGTCACTTTTATCTACCACACCCATTTAAGTATTATATTGTTTCACTACATTAAGCTGCTTAACTTTTAACTCTCTAAATTCCCATTGACTTTTGTTCTTCTAGTGGCTTCTGAATATCCATTGGCTGTCATAAAATTAGACATGATAGAAGCTGTTTTATTATCCCTCCATTGCACTGTTAAAATCTCCTTCTCTCTGACCCAGCGCATGTCACCGCGAGCTGATTTTTTTTCAAATGATTTTATTTCTTTTAAAGATTTTGGAAAACCTTTTCTATTTTTGATAATAGTTCAACATGCACAAACACCTTTCTTTAAAAGATCTTTCAGAAGCTGTACACTAGTGTAAAAATTATCAACAAATAAGTGATAACCTTGATTAATAAGAGACTTTATTAGTCTCATAACTACATCATAAGCCAAACCAAATGGGGAACCTTGGGTTCCCTTACCAAGGTAAACTTCAAAATCATATGTGTATCCTGTTTCAGCTTCAGCAAGGATCCATAATTTCAATCCCCATTTAGTTGGCTTATCTCTAATATACTGCCTAAATGGATACCTGCCTTTATTTCAAACCATCCTTTCATCGATGGAAAGGTGTTGTCGAGGCTGATAAAGCTTCTGGCATTTTCTATGAATATAATCAAACAGAAAGCGTACCTTACTTAGCTTATCAGTTGAATTTTCAGTCTCAAAGTTGGAAACTTTTGGAAATGACATTATCTGTAAAAATCGCTTTTTTGTCATGAAAGACCTAGCCCACAATCCATGGTACAAAGAAGATGTAGACCAATATTTCTGCACACCTGGTATTTGTACAATACCCATGTACATAAGAAGTCCCAGAAACTTACAAAATTCTTCAACCGTTACATCCATCCATCCCCTGTAAACTGATGGCTTTGATGGACCATACATCATGGCATTTTTGTTTGTATATAAACATAAATACGATACAAGATCAACAGTAAAAAACAACTTGAAAAAATCCACAGGCCTTAAAAATTCTCGGACATCTTCTCTTGTTAGAATTTCCTCCTTCAGCTGAACCCCAGGCTTTCGACAGGGCAAAAGCTTTGGAATTGACATAGGGGCTCCAGCATCCAAATAATTATAGCATTTGGGTCTGTAATGAAAAAATTTTACAAACTGTTAGTTAAAGTTTGAGAAACTAAGTGTAATATTTTAAAATAGCACATTATGCATTATAACGTATTCTTTAAAATAATAATAATAAATTGGAACCTATAAATATCTTTAAACATTATCCCTTTAAAAAAAATATAACTTTGATCACTTTCCAAGCTGTTTTATTATATTTTTTTACTCTGTATCTGTTTGTTTTGCAAATATACATTTCCTTAGCAACCGTTACTATGGATGGGTAAGCTTTAAAAAAATGAAGTAAAAATAATTGTTCACCATAAATGTTAAAATCATTATCAATTTTAATAGAAAATAGGTTATAGTTACCATTTAAGCGGTAATTTTAAAAAATCTAGGTCACTACACTACCACATTTCATAACAATTCTTGACGCAATCGCGTCGTCACTGGTTCTCGCAGCTTACCTTGCCATGCTGGCTTCACAAATTGGGTCATTGGGGACACTATTTTCAACATCCGTGTCTGAATCTGATGTTTCAGGCTCCCAGACATCATCCTCTGCAGAATCAGTGCTACATTCATAATGTAAATCATCGCTGGAACTCATGTTTTAATTTTTTTTGCGGAGACAAAGAAATCGAACTCAGACCAAGTTTTAAAATGGCGTCGAGTGTTTTCGTTCTTCACTCTCGTTTTCAATGTTATTTTCTTATAAAACTTGTTTTAAAAGAAAGTTTTTACGTTTAAAAAAAATTTTATGCAGTATTTTATTATAAAGTAACAATATTAATTTTTTTTAATGTTTTAAGGTTCTGTCAGCGGCTTCGGAATTTACCTGCCAAATTTGTCAGGTTTTATAAGGATAGAAACGAATCGAGTTAAATACAATGAATCAATTGTAAGTGTGAACTGTCTTTTTCTTTTTTTAGCTATATCTTTAAATATTAGTTTGCAAATAGCTAAACACAATGCGGGATGGTTTTCCGTACTCATATATACGAGGTATCTTCAAAAAGTTCCCGGAATAGTCGACTCATGTTTGAATGAGTGATAATGTCATGGAGATTATAGTTTTATAAGTTGATAGTGACCTTGAGGAAACGACATGGCTCATGTAACTTCACATGTACTCTCGAACAGAAGTTTGTTTGTGTGGTGTGCACGTAGCATCGTCGGAGTTGAAAATGTCCTTGATTGAACAACGTACAAATGTCAAATTTTGTGTTTTGCTTGAGAAGTCTACCATGAATTCATTCCTGAAGGCCGAACGGTTAACAAGGAAATGTACGTTGATATCCTTCGTCGTCTAAGAGATGCAATCAGAAGGAAACGCCCAGAAAAATGGAGAACAAACAGTTGGGTTCTGCTGCATGACAATGCGCTAGCACATCGATCCCTACTGGTGAAGTAGTACCTCGCAACGCATAATGTGACTGCCCTGGAACATCCTCCATATTCTTCCGACCTGGCACCGCCTGATATATCCTAACTGTAGTAGTACTTCTACTACTACAAAATTATTAGTATATAATATTTTTTATCTTATTTTTTTGTCTTTTTTTTCCTTTTTTCAAATATAAAAGTATAAATTATAAATCATCTCTCCAAAATGTATTCTCATAAATCAGGAGCCCAGAAAAGAAAAGACAAGAAAGAACGAGAGGAAAATGAAAAAAAGGAGTCAACAAACGCTCTTTCAATTTGGATAAAGTGCAACTTCAAAAAAATTTTCATTGAACTCACCTATAGAATTGGATCAACAAGAAACTGTTGGAAACCTCATCCCCCAAACGAGGAACAGTTGATTTGGGTAATCATGCACAGTATTTTGATGAAGGGACAGAAAATGAAAATGGAAAACAGAAAGAAACAGATATACAGACGCATGTGGAAGTGAATTTGGAAGATGAGATGAGTAATCATAATGTAGGCCTTGACACTGGATGTATCGCAACCGAGTTTCCATCTCAAAAGGAAATAGAAAAGTATGTTACAAATGGTCACATCCCTCCGCCTAAATCATTCCCAAAAGACACCTGCAATCAAGTTTTCCTAGAAAGCATACTGAAATTTCAAAGCACTAATGGAGAACTACATGTAAGAGACTGGCTTGTCTGGAGTCAATAGAATCAAGCTTTATATTGCTTTCCATGTCGATTATTTTGGCACAAGACAGTCAAGACTAGCACTTCTGTGTCTAAGTCTGCACTGGTATTTGCTGAAGGCTGGGATTCTAATGGGAAGTGTCTGAAACATGAAAAAGGCAATAGTCACAGCGAATGTTACATATCTTGGCAAGAACTAGAAAGGTGCCTGCTTTCTGGGACAGGAGTTGACATCATCTTAGAAGCATCAATCAAAACTGAAGCTGTGAAATGGTACAATCTTTTAGAGCGCATGATCGATGTTGTACAGTTCTTGGGAGAACGTGGTCTAGCATTTACTGGTTCATCCCATCGAATTGGTGATTCAAACAATGGAAACTTTTTAGGACTCACTGAACTGCTCTCCAAGTGGGACCCCATCCTTCAGGAACATGTGCTAAGTGTAGAGGAGTCACAGAAAAGGAGTAAGCGGCTTCAAGTTCATTATCTGTCCCCTGACTCACAAAATGAATTTTTTTTCAGAATGCTCTAATCTTGTAAAACAACAATAATTCTCAAGCAAATGTGTTTGAATTTATTAGACAAAGTAATAGCAAATATTATCTAAAAAAACACACACAAAAATGAAGTTGTGCCATCAAAACTAAGGGATATATACACAGGTAGCAGCAGAAATGACAAATTACAGGATTGATATCCTGGGTCTCTGCGAGTCACGGTGGAAAGGCATAGAGAAGAGGAGATTGATCACAGGAGAAATGGTGTTGTCCTCAGGACATGAGGAGGAAAGAGCCCACCAGTGAAACGGTGGCTCTAATGCTGTCTACGGAAGCACTGAAGGCACTTATAGAATGGGAAGCAATGGGATGCTGAATTGTAACAGCAAGGTTTAAATCAGCCAAAAAGAAAGTAAATATAAACATCATCCAGTGTTATGCACCAACAAACGATAAAGAAGAATCTGAGAAAGAAGACTTTTACAACAGACTACAAAATGTCTTGGACAATAAGAAAAGAAAGGAAATCCCAATTTTGATGTGGGACCTAAACGTGAAAATAGGAACAGACAACACCGGCTTTGAAGAAATCATGGGAAAGCATGGATTAGGTATGATGAACGAGAATGGGGAACTACTAGCTAAATTCTGTGCTTCAAATCAACTAGCTATAGGAGGAAGCATATTTCCACATAAAAGAATACATAAAGCAACATGGATATCACCAGACCACAGAACTGAGAATCAGATTGATCACATATGCATAAGTAAGAAGTTTAGATCATTACTGCATGATGTGAAAGTATGTAGAGGAGCAGATGTTGTATCAGACCACCAATTACTGTTGGCTAAAACAAAATTAAAACTCAAGAAATTTACAACAATATATAGCTATAGACAACAGTATAATGTGAGATATCTAAGAAATCAGGAAATAAGAGAACAATTGTCAATCACAGTATCCAACAAATACCAAGTACTCCAACAGCTGGAAGATGAAACAGATACGGAAGACCACTGGCAACAAGTAAAAAAATATATGGAAGCATATTTCCACATAAAAGAATACATAAAGAACTCCGCCTAGGCCGTTCCCAAGCCCGGCTGGGAAAGGAGGAGGGCGGCCTGCATGGAGGCCGTAAGGAGGAAGCCCCTCCACCATGCAAAGGCACAACAGGCCAATCACCTGTTTGCTTTAAACTTTTGATTACGAGAACTACAAGAGAGAAAACCGGACTGATTCTAAAGGCGACGAACTGGAATGGACTACAGACTATGACTTATGGAACTTGGAACACAAGAAGTATAAATGGGAAAGAAGAGGAGCTGGTGGAAGAGATGAGGAAAGCAAAACTAGAAATCCTGGCTATAACGGAAACAAAGAAAAAAGGACAAGGAGTCATGGATCTCGATGGCAACACACTGCTCTACAGTGGTGTACCCACATCTGAAAGAGCTAAAGGGGGTGTGGGTTGCATTGTGGCCAAAAACCAAAAAGATAGTATCAAGGGATGGAACTTTGTCTCGGAGCGCATTATGGTTGTAAAACTAAAAGAAGGAGAACCATAGTCAACCTGGTCATAGTGTATGGGCCAAATGAGGATGAGAGAGCAGAGGTCAAGGAGGAATTCTTCGAGCTGCTTCAAAGGACAGTGGATGACTGCCTAGATAAAATTATCATGCTCGGAGATTTCAATGCCAGAGTTGGAAATGACATGCTAGATGGGGTGGAATTATCGGAAGATATGGAGAAGATACTCTCAATGGCAATAAAAAGCAACTCCTTAGATTCTACAGTTAGCAGAATCTGATCATTACAAACACAAAGTTCCCCCATAAGCGCATACACTAGATGTGAACCAACAAAGAATGAGAAGTCAGTGATCGACTATGCCATTGTTAGGAGAAGCTCATTCAAATATGTCCGGGATGCTAGAGTCTGGAGGGGGCCAGAGATTGGAAGTGATCACTACCTGCTTACAATCAAAAGAACAACTGAAAGAGTTGCTCAGCCTACGAACTGCCCAACATCACGCAAGAAACTAAGTAAACGAACGGGAGAAATGAGCATTAAGACCTACAAGCTGAGAGTGCCAGAAATTAAGACCAGATATCAAGGGTTTATTGCTACAGCAGTGAGCAACACAGAAGAACAACCTGATGACTTGGAAACCCTCTGGATTAAATTCAAGGACATCATAAAGACAGCTGCTGCAGAAGCATGTGGTGAAGTCCGACTTGGAAACAAGAGAAAGAGGACACCTTGGTGGACAGAGGAAGTCAAAGAGAAAATAAGAGAGAAGAAAATGGCATGGAAACAATACTTAGGAGCTAAAAACACAGCAGGACAAATAGAGAAATATAGAGAATATATGACACTCAGAACAGAAGCAAAGAACAAGGTGCTAGCAGCAAAATAGAAGTCCTGGGAAGAATTTGGAGAAAAGCTAGAAAAAGATGCGCAAGAAAACCAGAAATTGTTCTATAAGACCCTAAAGAACATGAGGAAGGAAAAACAATGCCCTCTCAAATTTATAAAGGACAAGCAAGGCAAATTGCTTACTGCCCCAAAGGAAGTAATGGAAAGATGGAAAGAATATTTCTCAGAACTCCTGGATGGTGAGCATAGTGAAGCATCAGAAATGATCACTAGCACAGAAGAGAAAACCAATGATGGTGAAGATGACATAAAGATGGAAGAACTGAAGGCAGCACTGGAGAAAATCAAGATGGGCAAAGCAGCAGGGCATGATGGTATAACACCAGAAATGGTTAAGTACATATGAGCATCAAGTGACCTATTACTCTTAAGGGTCCTACAGGCAGCATGGTGCAACAAGACCATACCAAAGGATTGGGAGATTGCCATTATAACACCAATTTTCAAAAAGGGTGACAATCGACAGTGTGGAAACCATAGAGGCATATCCCTTCTCAGTGTCCCTGGTAAAATCTACTCTAGAATCCTAGAGCAGAGACTCCGACGCCCAGCTGAGCCACAATTGGATGAGGTCCAGTGAGGATTCTGAGCAAACCAAAGTACTCAAGACCTAATCTTCACACTCAGACAGCTGAGTGAAAAGGCCCTTGAGTATAAGAGTGAGATCCATCTTTGTTTCATAGATCTGGAAAAGGCGTTTGACAGGGTCCCCTGGAGCAAACTTTGGGACTGTTTGGCAAGGAAGAACATTCCAGCACCTCTGATTCATGCTATACAGAGCTTCTACAAGTCTTGCAGAAATTATGTGAGGACAGCAAACCATAAGTCAGAAGAGTTCAGGACCACCACTGGTGTAAGTCAAGGTGATATCCTGTCACCTTATCTTTTCATACTCCTCATGGACGATGTCATCAAGGCATGTAAGGAGAGAAAAAGAAAGTATTCAGTAGTGGGGTACTGGAAGATGAGACAGGTCTGTATTTCAGAGCTGGCATTTGCTGATGATGTTGCCCTGGTTGCTAAATCAGAGGCACATCTCCAATCCAACCTGCAAGTCTGGAAGGAAGAGCTGGAGAAGAGAGGGATGGTCATAAGCAGCCCTAACACAAAATCCATGGTGATATCACGAGAAGAAAGAAGACATCAGATTAAGCTGGGAGAACAGGTCCTGGAGCAGGTCGACCACTTTAAATACCTCGGAGCTATTATAGACTGAAAGGGAGGCATCAAAGAAGAGTTGGCCACTCGAAAAGCAGCTGCTGGGAGACTTTTTCTGGCCATAAATCGAGGATTCCTCAGCAAGAGAGAGGTTGGTAAGAAAATGAAGATGGCTGTATACCGCTCCACCTATGTCCCAGTCTTGACATATGGATGCGAGTCATGGGCAATGACTACAACCCACAAAAGCCAGATCCAAACCTCAGAAATAAGGTATCTGAGGAAGGTGGTTGAAGTAACAAGAGACATGGTCCACAACCAGACGATACATCAAGGCCTTAAATCCCACCCCCTGCAGACCCAAGTAGAACAGTCCCAACTAAGATGGTTTGGCCATGTCTGCAGAATGGGACAAGATCGGCTACCACGACAAGCATGGGAAACAAAGAGCCAGGGATCCAGACCCCCAGAGTCCGCTGGGAGGACAACATCAGACAATCTTTGAAGGACCGAGGACTAGAATGGAACCAGGCCAGGAGGAAGACAGCCAATAGGATAGTCTGGCGCTCTCTCTTCCAAACCTCTATACCTCACGGTAGAAGGGGAATGACTAAGTAAGAATACATATTTGTTGAAGTTTTTTGTGGTTTAAATTTTTTACAGGATGGGGTAACCGGCCCCATGCCCAACCCTCCTTAGTCACTTTCTACGACATGCATGGAAAGGAACAATGTTACTATTCTTTGCTCCCCTTTCGGGCCCCGGTAACACTCAAGAAATTTACAACAGTATATAGCTATAGACAACAGTATAATGTGAGATATCTAAGAAATCAGGAAATAAGAGAACAATTGTCAATCACAGTATCCAACAAATACCAAGTACTCCAACAGCTGGAAGATGAAACAGATATGGAAGACCACTGGCAACAAGTAAAAAAAATATATGGAACGAGACATGTGAAGAAGTACTGAGAAAAAGAGAACACCAGCACAAAGCATGGATAACAACAGAAACCATTAGCAAGATAGAAGACAGGAAAAACAAGAAAGCAGATTTAAACAGAAGCAAAACCAGAAGCTCCAAAGCCAAGGCTCATGAAGTGTACATAGAAGCTAACAAAGTAAGAAGAAACATCAAAAGAGACAAGACGAAATATATTGATGATTTGCAAGGGAAGCTGCTGCCAAAGGAAATATGAGGGACCTGTACAAGAACACAAAGAAGCTAACAGGGAGATATAAGCAAGCAAATGGCCTCATAAAAGATAAGAATGGAAAATTGCTTAGTAATATACAATAACAAATGAAGAGATGGACAGAACATTTTGAGGAACTTCTCAATAGACCATCTCCAACTAATCCCCCAGACATCCAGCCAGCAGAAGAAGAGCTACAAATCATCTGTGAACGAACAAGTAGAGAAGAAATAAAGAAAGCCATAAAGCTACTGAAAGATGGAAAAGCAGCTGGTCCAGATTGCATTCCAGCAGAGGCCATCAAAACAGATATTGATACTTCTACAGAGATATTATATACACTACTTGGCAAAGTCTGGGAGAGAGAGGAAATACCAGCAGAATGGAAGGTTATCTGGTCAAGTTGCCTAAGAAGGGAAATTTACAAGAGTGCACAAATTATAGAAGAATAATGTCACTATCAGTGCCAGGAAAAGTATTAAACAGAATCATCCTTGAGAGATTAAGAGTCCATAGACAAGCAACTGAGAGATGAACAAGCAGGTTTTCGACAAAACAGGTCCTGTACAAACCAGATAGCCACATTGAGAATAACAGTTGAACAAAGTCTGGAATGGAATTCACCACTATACATCAGATTCGTGGACTATGAAAAGGCATTTGACAGTGTAGACAGAGAATCTCTTTGGAAATTGATGAGGCTTTATGGAGTTCCCATGAAGATCATTAACTTAATAAAGAAGACCTATGTAGACATGATATGCAGAGTTCTTCATGAAGGACAACGTACAGAACCGTTCAGGATTAGAACGGGAGTGAGACAGGGATGCCTCTTGTCTCCATTTCTTTTCTAAACCCTTCTTACTACTTATTACTAGCAATAGATTGGGTTTTGAAAACATCAACATCACACAACAGAAATGGAATCCAGTGGAATCTGACTACACAGCTTGATGATCTGGATTTTGCAGATGACTTGGTTCTTCTGTCCCATAACCATAATCAGATGCAAGAGAAAATGAAAATTCTTGATGAGAGGTCACAACAAGTGGGCCTGAAAATACACAAGGAAAAGACAAAGATTATGAGAATAAATGTAAGAAATGATAACAAGGTTGAACATGAAGAAACACCACTAAAAGATGTAGAATCGTCACATATCTTGGAAGTAATATAGACAAAGTTGGAGGGACAGACAATGATATCAAAATAAGAATACAAAAAGCAAGAGGAGCTTTCATTGCATTGGGAAACATATGGAGAACAAGAGAAATCAAGTTCAACATGAAAATAAGAATCTTCAACTCAAATGTGAAGTCAGTCCTATTGTATGGCTCTGAGACATGGAGAGCAACAAAAACAACAACCAAAAAGCTAGACTTTTATAAACGGGTGCTTGCGTAGAATAGAAGGACTGAAATGGTAGGACAAAGTCACAAATGTGGAATTGATGACAAGAACCAGACAAGTGCCAGTGGAACAAGAGTTGAGAAGAAGATGATGGCGATGGATAGGACACACATTGACAAAACCTGTTGATAGCATTACAAGACAGTCCTTGTTCTGGAATCCACAGGGAAAGAGAGGCAGAGGTAGACCAAAAAACACATGGAGAAGAGAACTGGATACAGAGGTGAAAATGATGAGGAAAACATGGAAAGATGCTGAGTGGATGGCACAGGACAGGAAGACTTGGCATGTGTTTGTTGAAGGCCTATGCTCCTTGGAGAGCTAAAGCATATATATATATATAGACAGATAGATAAAATTTGAACCTCTAAACCTAAGCTTTTTCAATTTTGCTTATTACTATTAGGCCTAGCCTATAAAAAATAATCATGTAGGCCTAGGCTAGCCTAACTTGTAATGGTATAGGCCCCTACCGGGTAATATTTTACCCCATTAGGCCTATATCTAACAAACGGGTAATTTCCTATTACTCGTGCTTTTTTTGCTCCGCACAGAATATCTGTAATTATGTGTTGTTTCGTACGATCAGGATTAGGATTAAGGGCTAACCCCAACCCTAATCCTAACTGTAGGCTAAATGCTACGAAACAACTTATAACTAAACATATTCTGTGCGGAGCAAAAAAGCACGAATAATAGGAAATTGCCAAAAAAAACGCCTAATATAAAATAACAGTCATATATATTTGCCTCATCACTTTCACTACCACATATATCAGTCTCCTCCAGAAAAGTCACTACTTCGGAGGCAGTCATTTGCTTGTTGACGCCATTGTTTCCGCCTACGTTCTACTTTTCAATTAACCACAAAATAGTTGTTGTCCTGTTTCACCGCACGTATTTTGTGCCATAAAATAATGGTACAATGCCTCTGCTAACGGGGAATGACAGACGACCGTAAAAACCAGTCGTCTGTGTCTAACTAGGTAAGACGTTCGACCAGAACGGGAAAAATCGATTGTCTTACCCAGTCACACTCACGACTGGAAAGGGTTAAATGTACCAGACTCTATAACTAAAAAGTACCAAATACAATAAAAACTATTCCAAGTAAGCTGGTAACTCTGTATATGCAATGTAAGCACATACATGTATCGAATTACAAATGAAACTTTGAACAACTAGATTAGAATTATATTTTTTCAGTAGAGTTTGAACCCCAGATTTGGTACTATTACCATGTATTATAAGTTATGACTATTTCCGTACTTTAGTAGTCAAAATTGTACAAAATGTGGTACATTAGTACCACAGGTGGCAACGCTGCGTTAGATTCTGTCTAAATATGACCCCACTTATCCATTTAAGGGTTAAATCACACTGATGCAGTGATACTATGATGAAAGTAAATAATATTATTCATTATACCTCTGCATTTCCCAACACTACATAATATTATGGATCATAATTTCTACGAATTACGATATATAAAACTATGTAGGCTTAAACAAAATGTGAATGCTAGTCTTCAAACAATATATGCAAACATTTTCTGAGATCCCAGGAAATTCCGGCTCCCCTCCTTTGGCTACCGGGCCCCCTTTTTGACCCCGTGCCCAGGTAAGATGCGCCCCCCTCTCATGGGCCTTGTATATATATATATAAATCAGAAGAAATCTTGTCAGAGGAACAGGCTGGCTTTAGACCAAAAAGAAGTACCTCAGAACAAATCTTCAATATTAGATTACTTATCGAAAAACATCTCCAACATCAACACGATTTATACCATAACTTCATCGATTTCACAAAAGCCTTCGATCGAGTCTGGCATGAAGGCTTATGGCAAGTAATGAGAAAATTCAATTTTGATACCAACATCATAGATATCATTGAAGCACTATACAAGGACGCAAGCAGTGCTGTTTTTGTAAGCAACGACATTGGAGAATTTTTCAAAACAACTGTAGGAGTTCGCCAAGGATGTATCCTGTCACCAGTGCTCTTTAATATATATCTAGAACATATTATGCAGGAGGCTCTCTACGATTATAAATCAACCATATCGATTGGAGGCCGACCTCTGTGTAACCTACGTTTTGCTGATGATATTGATCTGATAGCTGGATCAGAATCAGAACTTCAAGACCTTACCTCTAGACTGGAGAAAGTAACAAGAAGGTATGGGATGGAAATTAATATAGAAAAAAGCAAGATATTGGTGAATAGCCATAAGAAACATGTTCCGACCAACATTACGTTAAATGGGCAAACGTTAGAAGAAGTTAACACCTTTAAATATCTCGGGTCCACTATATGTAGTGATGGAAGATCAATTAAAGAAATCAAGACAAGACTTGAGATGGCCTCAGCTGCCATGACAAGGTTGAATGAGATCTGGAAAAGTAACATCAGTTTTCCTGTGAAGATCAAATTATACAAATCACTTGTATTATCTATTCTTTTGTATGGGTGTGAGGGCTGGACACTCACTGCAGATACGGAGCGAAGGATTCAGGCTTTCGAGCATAAATGTTATAGAAGAATTTTGCGCATTTGCTATAAAGAGCACAAAACAAATGTCTATGTTAGAGAGAAGATAAACACCTATGCAGGCCACCAAGAACCACTTTTGTCAATAGTGAAACGTCGAAAGCTTGCCTGGTTTGGGCATGTAACTCGTCATGACTCCCTTTCGAAAACAATCCTTCAGGGAACAGTCGAAGGTAAACGGAGAAGAGGAAGGCAGAGAAAATCCTGGGCTGATAACATCAAAGAATGGGCAGGACACGGTTTTTCCACACTTGTACGCATTGCTGAGGATAGAGAGCAGTGGAGGACCCTGTCTGCTGATGCTTCCACCATGGCACCCCTACGACCCATGACGGGTTACGGGCTGAGATGATGATGATATATATATATATATATATATATATATATATATATATATATATATATATATATATATATGTATGTATATATATATATATTAACCACTATTGGCAAAGGACGACCTAACCTAACCCTTGTGAAGAAATGGGTTATAAATTGTCGGCACTTGGATGGAGCTACCATCCCTCCTAATTCCTTCTGATTTTTGGCACTCACATTTTACTTCTTTTCGTTCTTCTGTAGATATAAGTTGGGTAATTGACTTGTCATTCTGGAGTCCGATAGGTTCTCTCCCCTTAGTTTCAATGTTGGTAGGAGATAATTGACGCTTCATAAAATCGGCGCAGCGGTAGGCAGCATTTTTCTCTTTTTCTGCTTAGAATTCTTTTGACCACGAGGCAGAAGCCGACGCTCAGTTTGGAGATTGAGCGGCAAGAATTACCCTGGTCTTTGACACCAGGGAAGCTCTTGCCTTTCCTGTGTCCAAGGGTAGAACTTATTACGACATATATTGGCGGTTTCTTTCTTTTTGCACGTAAACACGGGAAACTGTTCCTGGAGTTCCGTCATTTTACGTGGCAGCCCGGGCGTAAGAGCAACTTTGGGTTACGTTGGGACACCTGCATTGATGGATGACGGTCACAAAAACTTCCCTGTGTTTGATATATGTATATATATATATATATATATATATATATATATATATATATATCTATATATATATATATATAATATATATATATATATATATATATATATATATATATATATATATATATATATATATATATATATATATATATATATATATATATATATATATATATACACACAATCTAATTCTGCTTCTAATAGCTTCAGTCCAAAAATGTTCTGTCGGTAAAGGATAGAGACATAGCGCCAGCTCGCCAACTTATTAAAGTGGGAAATTATGACAGTCTCGGTAAGCGTGTTTTAGTACTTGGTAGTTATAAAATGTTTGCTTGGGATTTATAACTAGCCAGAGTAAGCCTTCATAAAGGGTTCTAGTAATTGTAAGAATTACGGCTATCGCTCAAACCAACGCCAAGAAGCTATAGCTAGTTCTTGTAAAATGCGTTGTGTTTGTAGACATATTACGGGTTTTCCTTTTAACGCCTAATGGTTGTGTATTTTAAGATGCTTCATGAAAGGTTGAGAACCTCTCTTATGCACAGAGTACATATATACATAAGATGTGTTTCATTAAAAGAATAATTTTGCCCCTCTAAAGGTAACTATGCAACTAAGCGTTATGTTGCGGAAATTCTTTTAACCCAGAGGGTAACTATAAGAGATTGTTCTCTGGCCTCCGTGGCGAATATATATAATCTTTTCACTTCATGTAACTTTGAGTTAATTGTTAATTTCTTGTCTACTCTACGGATAATTTTAATTCATTTGGAGAGTAGCCTTATATGTTTGTCAGTTATATGCATGTCTATATGATATTATATGTACCACAACCAGTAAAATAACCCTACCCGGGCCTGGTCATGCTGTTAACACGCCTGCATGTGTTAGATAGAACTGACATACTTTTAAGGTCAGTCAGCGCCAGATAAATAAAGCAGGAACGTATGCATACCGAAATCCCACCACGCCAGTCGCGGGTAATCTGTATTACGCAATGTTGCGAGTTAGATGTAGGCCTGCCCAGACACCTACCGGCTCATGGTTTATTTAACGGTCCGTGAGATAAGGGGTGGGGAGGGGGAACAGTGAGAAAACTGCGATGCCAGGTCAGCCCTGACCAACAGGGGGAAGGTAATGGATGTATATTTAATCGGTACCTTTTAGACCATTGTTTGTTCCGTGTTGTTGTCACGTTTAATGATTTATTTCGGCTAGATGATACGTGTTTTTTCCCCTGTTTGTTATAGCACGACTCCGACAGCGGTCTGAGCCCCAGCATGGACTTACCTTCCTGACTTCCTATAAGGCCGGATAAACCAGCGACCCCTTTACATCGGGGTAGTCCTGAACGTACTGCAGTGGTGGTTCTTTAGTCCGACTCCTTATTACGAGTCCAGACGGTTAATTTCCCCCTGCTGTGAACAACTGTTAACGCCTACTCGCAAAGCAAGTGGAGCGCCCTGCTCCACAGGCGTCATCTGCATTCACCTTCTATATATCTGCTCGCGCCTTCCCAAGAGTGGCGGGCCGTTGTACCATTGGAGGGATTACATTCAGCGTCTCATTAAATCTGAAGTGCAGGCATTGATTACCTTGGGGTTTTATCTGAGATCTACAGCACCTTGTCTGGGTAGAGGCCTAGCCTTGAGCCCGTTATTTCGTTC
This sequence comes from Oreohelix idahoensis, assembly GCA_024509875.1. NCBI lineage: Eukaryota > Metazoa > Mollusca > Gastropoda > Stylommatophora > Oreohelicidae > Oreohelix > Oreohelix idahoensis. The sequence goes on from JAMPIV010020541.1 coordinate 39,689, forward strand.
TAGTGGTAGAGTTAGGGAGGAGTTGGTTCTACGGATTTGCAGCAGTTTTGGGAAAGGAGAGGGTAATCATCGTCCCTGTTAGCGATCCGCCAATTTCAAGCGGAATATATAACAAGAGTGCTAAAGGAGAAAGATTATTAAGTTTGTCGGGGAATTGTGCGCAGAGAATTGGCACATTTTAAGAACTGAGGGACACTAGTGCATATGCTGGCTCTATCTCTGACAAGGGTAAGTCAGCAGGATCATTTGGTGGTGTAGGAATTTGTTATTTCAGGGTTCCTGCTGGAGGATTAGCTGAAACTTCTTCCCAATAACAGCTGGAGTTAAATCAGGGTGGATTAAGCTTAATATTATGTTTGCTAGCATTGTGGTCACTTGATTAATTTTTTTTTGTAATGCATGTGTTTGGGTGTATTTGCTTGTGATTTGGTATTTCTCGTTCTTTACGCGAGGGTCTTGTTTTTTGGTTGTTGTGAAATAAAAATAGACAATTATTTAGCGGATCAGATCCTCTGTCTATTCTGTCTTAAACTTAGTTGTTTGTGGAGTCACTAATGTGTACTAAACCTTATCTCCAAGAAGAGAGAGAGGCAGTGTGACAGTAGTTAAAACACAGTCATTGCGTGGCAGGAAGGAGAGTCAGTATCTGTTCTTTACTCCTGATAACTATAAGTCACTCTATCCACATTCAACACAATAACTCATCTGTCTTCTCAGACTTCACTCGTGTTCATCAGGAAAATAAAAAATAAAAAGAAATTGTGTTTTAAAAGACTAAGGAAAGTAAAGCATTAATATTTACGGAAGCAAATGTTGAAAGAAATGTTATATTTTTAAAATCTGCTTCATAAACATTTGTCACGTGTGGTTTCAGAGTTCAAAAAAGAACTCATCTGGCGTATTTTCTAGCTCCTTCCTTTCTCTATGTTCATATTTCTGCATGCCATACTTTCACTTTTAACAGTAATATAAATTACCGTACGCTTCATGTTTTGATTATACCAAACTTTCAACATACTTTTATTCCTCACTTTGTAATTTTTCCTCCCACTGATGTCAAAAGTGTTTTTGATTGACTAAAACCATCCCATGAATGCTACGTTTTCTTTCTTCCTTCATTTAAAAAAAATTATATAGCAAGAATCTGTATTCTGTTTCCCGCCTACTTCTTTGGCCAGCATGCAAAAGGTATCAGACGGCGGCGACCAACAGCGGGAGGGCGGAAGATCTAATGTTCAAGAAAATTACCAAACAGCGGGAGACGTGCCTTGCTCAGTTACATAATGCTACACACTTCTGAGCCACGATTTGTATCACTTATAATGTCTTCCAGAATAGCGCTTTGCGTTAGGGCTACAGATGACTTTTCTTCGTTTGGATGCCATTATGTGTATGTTACCTTCATAGTTTCTTAATCTTTTATCTTCATCAACTTCTCTCCGTTTTTCCATTCAGTTTCCCTTGTCCTATTTCATTCATTCAATCGTTAATCTTCAAGGAGCATAGGCGTCAACAAATGTATGCAAAGACCTCCAGTCATGTGACATCAGCTCACGGGCTTCCATGCCTTCCTCATTATTATCATGTGTCTTCAGTTCTCTTTTCAATGTGTATTCTAATACACTAAAATATTGTTGGGAAAAGAAAGGCTATTGAAAGTTGTAGCATTGGTAAAATTTGTAGCCTGATGAAAGTTGTAGCACTGATGAAAGTTGTAGAACTGATCAAACTTGTAGCATTGATGAAAGTTGTACGACTTGAGAAAGTTGTAGTATTGATGAAAGTTGTAACCTGATGAAAGTTGTAGCATTGGTGAAAGTTGTGGCATTGCTGAAAGTTGTAGCATTGCTGAAAGTTGTAGCACTGGTAAAGCTCTAGCACTGTTGAAAGTTGTATCAGTGGTGAAAATTGTAGCAATAATCAAAATTGTGGCACTGGTGAAAGTTGTAGCACTGGTGAAAGTTGTAGCAGTGGTAAAAGTTGTAGCACTGATGAAAGTTGTAACATTTGAGAAAGTTGTAGTATTGGTTAAAGTTGCAGCACTGGTGAAATCTGTAAACTGGTGAAAGTTGTAGCAGTGGTGAAAGTTGTTGCACCGCTGAAAAGTGTAGCTCTCGTGAAAGTTGTAGCAGAAATTAAAGTTGTAGACCTGGTGTAGACCTGTAAAGAATTGTAACGTTGTAGCACTAGTTAGTAGCACAGGTGAGAATTGTAGCACTGGTGAAAGCATCTAGCTCTAGCAAAAGGTTAAAGTTGGTGTTGTTGCACTAATAAAAGTTGTAGCATTGCTGAACTTTATAGCATTGGTGAAAGCTGTAGTACTGGTGAAAGTTGTAGCATTGGTGAAAGTTGTAGTACTGGTGAAAGTTGTAGCACTGGCGAAAGCTGTATCACTGGTGAAAGTTGTTGCATTGGGGAAAGTTGTAGTATTGGTGAAATTTGTAGCCCTGATGAAAGTTGTAGAACTAATCAAAGTTGTAGCATTGGTGAAAGTTGTATTGGTGAAATTTGTAACACTGGTGAAAGTTTTAGCACTAATCAAAATTGTAGCACTGGTACACGTTGTAGCACTGTGTGACGGTATTGCCTCCCCTGCTTTGCAGTAGTGGTCCAACAGTGGCCAAAACTCAACAGTATCTAATATTGGCTTCAAAAGTGTCTACCTTCGCACAAGATTACACTTGGCAGAGTTGTAGATAGAAGGGTAATTACGCTTCTATCCCGAGGGAGTTTCACAAGATATTCAGAAAAAGCGAAAACAATGCTGCCTTGGCTGAGCACGTTAACTCTAGGATTCTGCCGACAACTTTTGTGAAGGATTAAGCAATGGTTAATTTCAGCTCGTTAAGCCCCCCATCCGGATTTACTCAGTGGAATTCGTATTATTCTGGTATAGCTCTGTTTAGAGTGTATTTAGTAAATTGACTAAGACAAACATGCAGTAACTTTAAAATGATTAAATCGAAGTTAAATTTGCATATTAACAAATAACAGATTTAATAAGCATTTAGTTTAACAATGGTTAAAATAATTGAAAAGTTTAAAACAAAATGTTCATCATTGAATGAAAGTTGGTTTTATGAAAAAAGTTCACTTTAGCAGCTTATCGGTTTCACTTAGCTGCCAATAGTAGTTTCTGCTCCCGCTGTTGAGTTCTGTGCAGATAGGTCACTGGAGTTCTCACGTCTCTGGTTAAGTTTAAAGGTGCAGCACGTTCCCAGAACATTCAAGGAGTAACTGCCAAGCTGGTCCCGCGTTTCTACCTCAGTCCGTTTCTACCCTCTCTTTGTTCCAGAGATTAGTACCTTCACTGGTACCACCACCAACAACTATGGTAATAGAATAGAAACGAAACGCTCTCCTGAGTATTGCGTTTCCTGACACATACTTATATGTCCTCTTTCTCCTATTCTACCATCCCATCTATCTCAGAATTTACCCTCGATGAGAATTAAACTTAATCCATCGAGAGAAATTTTCTTTACATTTAAATTGAATAGCTGTATCCTTATTTTACATGTAAATGAAAAGGTTAATAGTACAGATAGATTATGTTTACATTTACATCTCCACTGTTTGAAAAGTGTTCACATATAAACTGAATCTGTTTTCATTTACATTTACACTGATTGAAAAGTTTGAAAATGTCATTAACTTTAAAGTAAATATGTTTACACACACATTTACACTAGTTTGAAACTGTACGTATTATACTTAGAATGTACATCATTTCTTTCATCTTTCCCTCCCTGCTCCATATGGAACTTGGGATTACCTTTTGCTTTTGGCTTTTAGCGATGTACACATATTAATATTCACATGGCAATATATACACATTAGTTCACAATAATTAGTAATTACAAATATAGAATGCAAAATGACAACTTACGCCAATCCTCACTCACAGACTTTTTGCTCAGATAAATGAAGTTAAGGCACTTGATTAGGCCTCTTACACGTGTTCATGGGGGTCGTTACTGTTATAAGATAATTCCCTCTATGACTCCGTGTGTTTCAGTTTCCTCAGCCTTCCTTATTAAAATGGTTTTCCTGGGCTATGTAAGTCCTTCAAGGTGGTTCCACAAAGCCCGGTCTGATAAATGAAAATTCTGAATTCTAACTTCTGGCAAGTCTGGTTCTGTCTTGGCAAGCATGAATCTCACAGTGTCTTAACTCTGAAACGCGTCAGGTTATATTCATTGTCCTCCCCTGCCGCATCTGTTTGTTATGAAGCTGCTCAAGGCTACAGTCATTTCAAACAAAAATGTTGGGAGGGATAATTTCAAAATATTCCGAAATGGAATAATTTTGCTCGTGATGCAAAGGTCAAGTTTCCCATATATGGCAATCAAACCTCCGATGCCTAGTGTACCAACTCACAAACACATCGGTAAACCCTCTCAGCAATGTGTGTAAGATGTAACATCTTATTACTTTATCAGAAGTAATCTTGTAAGTCCTGTCTGTCCAAAATGTGTCATCCCGTATTACCAGCTTTGCGACGAGCGCAGTCTGGCTTTATCATCAATTAAACACATTCGCTGGGCGATTTAGTGTTAAGCTGATGTCTGATGTCGGCCGCTGCCGATATTAACCGACATGGTTGTTGATAATATTATCTCAGCTGCTCCAGCAAATGTTTAGGGAAGGTACGGGTAACAAACAGACGTGATGACTTATCTCTGAGAGGGGTGTAAGAAGAAAAATACAAAATATATGTTACACTTAGCAAAGAAAGAAAGAAAGTGCGACAATTGAAAGCACGCAATAAAAATCAGTACAAAAATGAAACTGAAACTGCCGTAGTGAAACAGAGATCGAGAAGGGTCGCCCCATTCTGTCACACACTGGCGAAAGTTGAAACAGTGGTGAAAGTTGTAGCACAAATCAAAGTTGTAGCACTGGTGAAACTTGTAGCACCGGTGAACGTTGTGGCACTGGTGAATGTTGTAGCACCGGTGAAAGTTGTAGTAGTGTTGAAAGTTGTAGCAGTAGTGAAAGTTATAGCACTGGTGAACGTTGTAGCATTTCAAAAAGTTTTAGCAGTAGTGAAAGTTGTAGCATTTGAAAAAGTTGTAGCAATGGGGAAAGTTGTAACATTTGAGAAAGTTGCAGTACTGGTGAAAGTTGGTAGCATTTGAGAAAGTTGTAGCATTTGAGAAGGTTGTAGCATTTGAGATAGTTGTAGCACTGGTGAAAGTGTAGCACTGGTTTAAATTTTAGCACTGGTGAAACTTGTAGCCCTGATGAAAGTTGTGACATTTGATAATGTTATAGCACTGGTGAAAGTTATAGCACTGGTGAAAGTTATAGCACTAGTGAAAGTTATAGCACTGGTGAAAGTTATAGCACTGGTGAAATTTGTAGCACTGGTGACAGTTATAGCGGTAGTGAAAGTTGTAGCCCTGATGAAAGTAGTTGCCCTGGTAAAAGTTGTAGATGTCGTGAAAGGTGTAATCACCTCTACCCTTTTTTTAGCTACATGTGTGTCGTTTTAAAACTAATATTGAAAAAATACTAAAAATAATAATAGTAATAGTAGCATTAGAAGACAATCCCTGTTCTGAAATCTTCTGGGTAACCGAGGTAGCGGGATATTAAAAAACACATGCAGGAATGAACTGAAGACAGAAATGAAAGGAATTAAGAAGACATGGAAATACTCTTAGTGGATGGCACAAGACGAGAGGACGTGGCGTGCATTAGCTAAAGGTATACGCTCTCGGGACCTGATTGGCAATAAAGACGATTATAAGATAAAACATTAACAGTAACATTATAGACGATTATATGATAAAACATTAACAGTAACATTATAGACGATTATAAGATAAAACATTAAAAGTAACATTATTCTTCTTCTTTCGTTTGCTTGAAATATATTGTCTATATCTGCAATGTTGTTTCTTGTATAAACTTCACTGTCTTTTGTAGTTCATACAGAGGTCCGTATAGCTTTGCTTCCAGTGTTGTTTCTCTGGGCCAGTGGGTTTGCCTCAATATATCATATTCGGGGCAATCTTGAAGTACGTGCTCCGCAGTCTGGGGTTCCTGTCCACATGTACACATGGCTGAATTGCCAATCATGAATTTTATATACATGTGGCTGCGGAGTCGGTTGTGTCCTGTTCTGAGGCGCAGAATGACAATTTGTTCTGATCTGTTCATAGCTTGGTAGTCATCCTGTGTTGGTGTTGGTGGCTTTCTGATTGATTTGATCATCTTTTTCTTCTGATGATACGTAACTGGTACATCCGGTTGCTCGTCTGCAGCACCTTCTTTAGCCAGTCCGTCCGCTCTCTCGTTTCCTGGTATTCCACAATGAGACGGTATCCACTGCATGGCGACCCTGCGCTGGTTGCACAGTTCAGAAAGTAGGGCTTGTATACCTGGCAATTTTCTGGACTGAAGTGCTTGGAGTGCTGATCTTGCATCTGTCAGGAATACTACAGGCTGTGGACCGAGATTGGTGTTCAACAGCTTCTCAGTTACCACCTTGATTGCCTGGATTTCTGCATCATAGCTATTATAGAATTTTCCCGTTGGTACTCTGACCGTATCCCTAGTGTTGTTTGGGTATTCTATGTACACTCCTGCTCCTCCATTCTTTACTGCATTCTGTGCTGACTCATCCGTGTATACTCGGACCCAGAGGTCCTGTGGGTATTCATCATCCAGGAAACTGAGAGTGACTGTCCTACGTTGCACGCTGTTCTGTTCATCCCTGTCGAATATTCCTTTCACTGTTGTCTGGATGTGTACTGGTAGTCCAGGCCCCTCTCTCCAAGGGGTTTGTTCTGGCACAGACTTTAGGGGGCTGTTAACTTCAGGCAGGTCTGAGGTTTGTCTACGAAATCGTTTGGCCTGGTGGATAAAGCTGCTTCTTTTCAATCGCCCCATTGCTGGTTTTGGAATCTGTCCTTCATTAGATGGCTCGGCATACAGAGGAACTTTTCTGCCTGTGTTAGCACTTTCGTGTCTCTGCGTTCTCTCAGTGCTTGTATCCTCCCCATTTTCTCCATCTCCACTATAGGCGTTGATTTCATTGCCCCCATGATGACCCTAAGCGCCTGGTTTTGCACCTTATCTAGCTCTTGTAAAATTATAGACGATTATAAGATAAAACATTAACAGTAACATTATAGACGATTATAAGATAAAACAGTTACAATAACATTATAGATGATCTTGCTTCTGTGACTGGACATGTGACTGGACACAAGGGAGTTATTTTTCTCTTATTTTTATAGTTTCATGTTCTCTACTTAATTCTCATTTTCTTTCTTTCCCTCCTGTCTTGTTTGTCTGTCCCCCCCCCCCCCCCCCCCCCACCCCATTCTACTATAGATGATTCGAAGATAAAACATTAACAGCCTTGAAAATGATGATAATGGGTTTAAAGGATACCGGCATTTGAAAGCGGGGCATATGGTAAGAGGCGGCTACTGCGGGGTTGTGCATAGGGCTGGTACCTTAATCATACCAAATCAATTGCTACATAAAACTTTTACTTCAAGAGTGGATTAATGCAGTGGTGCTTCCCTGTTCCATAAGGAGCGGAAAAGGGAATAATTATGTTAATAAGAATCTTGGTAAAGTAATAATCGTTGTAAAGTAGCAGCAGGAATGGTAAAGTAATAATCATTGTTTGGTTGCAGCAAGAATAACTTGGTAAAGTAATTATCATTGTTAAGTACTGTAGCAGCAGGAATAACATGGTTAAGTAATGATCTTTGTAAAGGAGATGCAGGAAGAACACTTGCAGCAGTAGTAGAAATTGTAGATGTTGGACAACCAGTCCGTACGAGAGGAGGGGCCAGTAGGGTCGTTTGGCCCGGGGTTCACCTCACACCTAAGCCAAGAACGCATTTTTTGCATGTCTTTCGTTTTATTACAATATGTTTTTACCCCTCGTCCAATGAGGGGGCCTTAATTTTAAAATGGCTTGGCCTCACCTGAGCTCTCGAAGGACCTGAGTAAAACAAAGCTGTCAGTGATTTCTTATGATATTTTTATATGCTTTTGGACATAACAAAACGTTTCGTCCCCGAAAAAAACTATTGTAGGCCCCACACCTTCAACAGTTCCTCAATACACTAGCAAAGGGACAGAAGCAATGAGTGAAAAGACCAGCAAGTGTTGTGACGGTAGCAGGAACAGAAGTTCCGGTTTATTTTCTTAAGGCCCTTTACACAGATCCCAAACATGCTGCCTCTAGCACGTGAAAACACGCTGCACACGCTAACACACATGTTCGCGTTCCTTTACCGTCACCCTTGACCTTTTCAGTTGTGTGTACTCTGTAAACTCGGAAGGTTTTACTATGAATATTATACTATGCACCGTCGGTGCTGTCGCACATTTCGACACAATTCATTCGCTCACTGCCCATCTCTGTGACATTCTCAATTGTAAAACATGTAATATTTCTGCATCTTCAGCACAGCCACATTTCGTCAAATCATTTACAAATACCACGTTCTAGACAAATACTTTTGTACTCTATTTAGAGAGTTTGAGTCGGTATCCTTCACAGTCACAACTAGTGAATATACTGTATTTTCCCGGCATGTGAAATGCACCGGGGAATAAGACATCATAATTTAAGGAGATTTTTTAAAAGAGAATAATAAAACTAATCCGTTAATGGAATGTACTTCTACACTCCACATACGATATTGCTTTTATCCAATACAACACACAGTATTTTATTGCGCGTAGCACGAAACGCTCACGAAACGTTGAATTATTTTTAAACAAACGCAATTTACTACACATATGACTGGTTAATACCGCACATTTCGCAACACAACGTATCTTAATTATCGGAATGTTTAGGTAGAAAATATAACAACGTACTTGTTCTTGATAGCCAGACTCGTCACAACAATTAAGAGACGCATGGCGATTTATTAATATAGCTTTCTGGAAGGTAACAGTGCATCTTATATGGCGGGAAATATGTTAGACCTACTTAATTTGGTGCGGTATGTCCTGTCAGAGTTGTCAGAGACACAATTAAGCTTGCGACCGCTGTCAGGTTCAAAGGTTAGTGTTCCATGCGCAGGGCACATGGGGTCCTAGACAAACAGCTAATTTGGCGCCCCAAAATATACTACTCGTCAAAAGTCAAGGGCCACTTAGAAAAACCTTGGTTGAAACCATAAAACAAATCTGATATAAACGTAATTGGTATCAGTCAAAACGGCATTTATTGAATACCAAATTGACATGTCACATAAAGAAATGGAAACACACATTCAAACGCAATGAAGCTGTGAAGTGTGTCACCCACCTTTTCAAAAGTCACACAATAGATATTAGACAAATAGACAATTCAAAATCGGGTATGACCACCGTTTGCAGCAAGGCATTCAAGACAGCGTAGACGCATCGAGTCCACAAGGGTCCGAAGCGTATCCTGAGGAACAGCTTGCCATTCCTGAAGCAGAAATGCAGTCAGCTGTGCAACATCCATTAGAAGGGATGATTTGTTGACAATCTTCGACCAAGGACATCCCAGAGATACTCAGTAAGAGAAAGGTCAGGTGAATGAGCTGGCCACGCCATCCTGATGATCCCAGGTTGCTGAATAAACTCATTCACCACACGAGCTCGATGGGGTCGAGCGTTATCATCTTGGAAGATGGCATTACCACCTATGGCCTCCAGAGCAGGCTGAACAATTGGTCTCAAGATTTCGTTCTGGTATCTTGGGCCGGTCAAGTTGCCTTGGATGATGTAGAGTGGGGTCCTGCCGTGTCTGTAGAAGCCTCCCCAGACAATGACAGAACCCCTACCATAACGATCCACCTCTCGAACTGTGTCATCAGTAAATTGCTCTCCTGGTCGTCTCCAAACTCGAATCCTGCCATCATTGAATGACACAGTGAAGCGAGATTCATCAGTGAAGAGAACTTGACTCCATTGTTGCCTTGTCCATCGGATGTGCTCGCGACACCAAGCAACATGGGCTCTGCGATGAGCAGGAGTAAGAGGGATTCTGACTGCAGGACGTCGAGCAGCCAGTCCAAATGCATGTAAACGTCTGCGAATGGTGCTTTGACTGGCATTAACGATTACAGTTTGTCTCAGCTGACATCTTAGAGTGGAACAAGTCACTGTTCGGTGGCGCAGGGCTGACAACACGAGGTACCGGTCATCATGTCTATTGGTGCATCTAGGGCGACCTGGCCGGTGGCGATCCTCCACACTTCCTGTGATCTGAAATTTCTCCAAAATTCTTTGGATAGTAGAGTGTGACACTGCAAGCCGTCTAGCAACCTCACGGACAGATAAACCACTTTCAACCCACGCTATAGCCCTCATTCTTTGTAAAGTGTCAAGACTTCTTCTCGGTGGTATGGTTTTTGCAAGTGATGAAACTACCCTAAGTCTGCTGATTGTAAAACAAATTAAGAGTGAACTCTGTTCACGAAAAATCGCCATTGCACGTGGAATGTCAATCAGCACGATTACTTCACCTGTTTGGTTGTACGGAAGTTTGAAAAAAACAGATTAAAAATGTGAATTTATGGTCAGCAAACCAAATTGCACGTGATCACCATGGTTGTCGGTGAGTTGTTTTTATGCTTAACGTGCATAGAGGACTGTCAGAGGAAGATATTGCACCCATTTTTACTAAAAACTTCCTTCATTTAATCATTCTATGCGCTTATATAAAAGTGTATTGAAAACAATACGGTGGCCCTTGATTTTTGACGAGTAGTATAATATGTATATGTGTGTGTGTGTGTGTGTATATATATATATATATATATATATATATATATATATATATATATATATATATATATATATATATATATATATATATATATATATATATATATATATATATATATATATATATACAGGGTGTTCCACGAATAAGTGGCCCCATTCACAAAGTGAAAGTAGCCAGATTTTTTAGCATTTTTCAACATTAACAAATGTGTCGGTTATAAAAGGTTTTAAGTAGTACTTTATTGACCTAAATCATTTTCCGTGATTGGACCGTGCGTATTTGAAAACCATCGTGTGTGTTTAAATAAACTTTCTATCACAATGCCGTTTTCACTGCAAGAAAGGATAGCTATTGTTGAGAATTATATCCGTACGGGATCATTCAAGAAAGCATCTGAAATTTTTGCATCAACGTTTTCTGGTTCTAGAATTCCTGCAAAAAGTAGCATACAAAAGTTGATCTCAAAATGGCGTACAACAGGGTCGGTCGTTAATGCCAAAAAATGTAGAGTGCCAACTGTTAGGACTCCAGAGGCCATTGCTGTTATTGAAGAGAAGATTTTAACTAGTCCTACAAAATCTGTGAGAAAATTAGCTCAACAAAGTGGAATGAAACGCATTTCTTGTTTTAGAATTCTCCATTCACTAAATTTAAAACATATCGCGTAACGAGTGTACAAGAACTTAAAGAACCTGACAAGGAGAAACGTGTGAATTATTGTCACTAGCTTCTCAACAAGATCGTAGATGGCGAGTTGGATCTATTTCAGTACTTCATGAGTGATGAAGCGTGGTTTCATTTGTCTGGTCATATTAATTCCCATAACACCAGGCATTGGTGCACAGAAAACCCCCATAAGCTATATGAGAAACCATTACACGACCCAAAAATCGGGGTATGGTGCGCTGCGTCTGGGAATGGGATTGTCGGTCCCATATTTTTTTACACGAATGTGAACACTGAAGTGTATTTACGAATATTTGATGAGTTCTACGCGCAATTAAGAAGTTATCAGCGGGAATATTCCTTCTTCCAACAGGATGGAGCAACTTGTCACACATCTCATGTATCACTGGCCCATATTCATAATGTTTTCACCGAGGAAAAGACTCAGCAAAGGATTATGGCCTCCTCGATCCCCTGATTTATCTACATGCGATTTTTTTCTATGGGGGTATTTGAAAGGAGTTGTGTATAAAACAAACCCCCATACATTAGAAGAACTGAAGGACAATATACATACTGCTATCCAAACAATTGAAGTGACATTGTTGCGAAATGTGTACCTCAACGTGATTACTCGGGCACAAACATGTATAGACGTGCACGGCGACCACTTCCAGCATCTATTGTGAGACCTACAAGTAGAATGCCAGTACTTTTCCCCTCCATACACCCTTTTCAGGATCGCCATATCCATCACAAGTTGAACAAGAGTTTCAACATACCATCGTCTTGTACACTGTGTGTGACGTCACATTTCTTCAACACTAGGACTACTTGGCAATTCACACTACTTCCGACACAATTCGTCAGCATTCCATGTCACGGGCCGCTTATTCGTGGAACACCCTGTATATATATATATATATATATATATATATATATATATATATATATATATATATATATATATATATATATATATATATATATATATATATATATATATATATATATATATATATATATATATATATATATATTGTCACCGAATGTGTGACGTCTGTTGGCGTCCCTGTGCTTCAAAGAAACCTGCGAGGTGTTGGACATAATGTGTGGTGTGAGCTAAACTAAATATAGCCAGTCTTATGACTGGAAGCTGTGCAATAATGTTGCGTAAAAGTTTTAGACCAGAAGGGTGTTCAAGTAGGAGGCGCGTCAGTTTCTCCTAAAGGAAAGAGGCGAGCATGGCGGATTTACTCTGTCTGGCTTATGGCTGCTAAGTTTTGTCCAGCGTGAGGCCCTGCATATTTGATTCTTTATAGCTTGCGTTGTTCTGCTAGTAAGAGATTGTTATTACCGCAGCGTGTATTAGTATTTTGATCCTTCTGTTATATTTATTATTGTCAACAGCGGTTTGAGCGCTTTGTTGGAATTTTGAGCTTAGCAGTGTATATTTGTGATTGTTAGTCAGCTATTTATTTATTTCCACAGCTGTTTATATTATTTTATTTGAATGCGTGTATTTGAATAAATGTTGATTATAATTATGGAGCGCCTTGGAGTTATTCTTTATATGCAGCGTCTTTAAGATGGTCAAGTGTGTGACCTTTCGCATTACGTCACAAGCCTAGTTTAGGGCACTACGTCATAGAGTTAGGTGGCCTTACTACGTCCATTCTTACACACATTTGTATCAGTTACCACACACACACACATATATATATATATATATATATATATATATATATATATATATATATATATATATATATATATATATATACACACAAACAAACATACATACATGTTTGCTTACGTTGATGTGAAAGGGCCATAAAATTATTTTTTTTAATTGTCCTGGAATTACGACTTCGTATTTCCAATTTCTTCAATTAACTCGTTCTACCACCTCTCAAATATGCAGTCCTGGGCGACCACCATGGTAAAGCCGGTCCTGCCCACGCGGATCATGGACAATACTGTTCATAACGTGTCTCACTGTTTTTACTAATCCTTCAAGTTGGCATAATATAGTGTTCTGTTTAATCTTGTATTTTTCAGTCAGATATCATGCCCATGTTTTGGTCTTTTATTTTATCTTTGTGACGGTATTGCCTCCCCTGCTTTGCAGTAGTGGTCCAACAGTGGCCAAAACTCAAGAGTAACTATTATTTTCTTCAATTGAGTCTATCTTTACACAAGATTACTCTTGGCAGAAATGTAGATAGAAGAGTAGTAAAGCTTCTATCACAGGGGAGTCTTCACAATATATTCAGATAAGCTAAAACAATGCTGGCTGTTGCCGAGCACGTTAATTCTGCAATCTGCCGACAACTTTTGTGAAGGATTTAAGCAATGGTTTATTCTAGCTCGTTAAGCCCCCGCCACTAAGTTAATCAGTGGAATTATTATTATAATATAGCTCAGATTAGAATGTGTGTTTAGTAACTTTGACTGAAACAAACATGTAGTAAATTTAAAATGATTGAATCGAAGTTAAATTGGTATAATTACAAATAACAAAATTTAATAATCACTTTAAGTTTAACAGTTTAAAAGAAAGAAATAAAAGTTAATTACAAAATAAAGTTTTCATCACTCAGGTGATGGTTTTTGATAAGAGGTTGAAGTGGCAGCATATAAGTTAACTTAGCTGCCAGTGACGATTCTGATCCTCCTCCTCCTGATGAGTAGGTTTTCTGTACACTGTGTTCACTCGTCTCTGGTCAAGGTTCGTACGTTGAAGCTCGTTTCCCAGGAAAGTCTAGGAGAGTCTTCAAAGCTGATCTTTCGTCTTAAAGCGTAACCACTCGTCCCTTTTTGTCCCAGAAATGGTCCTTTTTGCTGGTACCTCCAATAAGCCAATCTTGGCTCACAGACATTTTTGCTCAGAGGAGTTAACACACAAAAAAAGGCACTGGTACTGCCTTCTTTCGCGTGTACTGGGGGTCGTTAATTTTAACTTCAACTCCCTCTGACTTTCTTCAGTTTCCTAGTCCCGGTGTTCCTTATTAAAATGTAGAGATTTCCTGTGCTTTTTAAGTCTTATTTGGTTCTCCAATAAAAGGTCCGGTTAACAAAAGGAATTATGAATCTAGTCTTCACTCTGTCGAGGTCTGATGTTGTCTTGGCGAGCGTGAAATTCACAGTGAAATAAAACTGCGAAATGATCAGACTATTTTCCCTGCCTTCCCAAGCCTTCGTTTGTTATGGAGTTAAATAAACGCTCAAATCATATTCAAACACGTCAGGTGTGGTACTTTCAAAATATTTCCAACATGGAAAATTTTTTTCAAAGGTCACGTTTCCCATATATGGTAATATGATGTCCGATTCCCTTGTGTACAAACTTACAGACAGATCGGGGAACTCACATAACACCATGTGTAAGCTGTAATACTTATTACTTTATTAGAAAGTAATGTCATAATAAGTCGGCCCGGAAGCGATTATGTCACACTTGTCTGCCCACGGGTGTCACACAGACAGTAATCTCGTTATCTGTCGTATGAGTACGCAAAACTCCGTGTCTGCCCATCTGGGTTACCAACCGAGTCGTCTTATCAGCGGTTCAATCTAAACACGCCGGCGCTCATCTTATCTCAGTTGCTCACCGCAAGCTAGGATGACCGGGTAACAAACGGGTGACATCACAGAGAGGAGTGTCAACAAATGTTTGCACCTACTAAATATTTGCCACACAAGCAGAACAAGTAAGAAAGAAAGAAAAGTGCGATACTTGAGAGCACATATTAAAAATCAGTACCACAAATGTACCGATACTGCCGGAGAGAAACAAAGATCGATAGGGGCCGCCCCGTTTTGTCACAATCTTGGGTCAAATATCATCTCAACAGATACAGTAAAGCGTTGATTATCTAATTGGGACGTATTATAGCTCATGTATTTGGGGTTTTTTTAAATTTAAAATAAACTGTTGTTGTTGTTTTGAAGAGGTGATGGGTGGAGAGCGGGCACTTAACAGCCTACCGTTATTGACTCTTCTCGTTCCATCTTGGTCTACCCTGTTCAACCTGAAAATTGGTTATAATTGGGGTATTTAGCGTCATTTTATTTACTAATTTTGAATTCATTAAAAATAACTATTGTCTTTTGCAGTTGCTGATTTTAATTTATGTTAGTATTTGTCCATTTTAGTTTCTCTTTTGTATTGTTTATAGATGACTACTGTCCTTTACACTTGGTTTTAGTTTGTATTAGTATTTGTTCTTTTTGAGTTGTTGTTTTTTTGTTTTAAACCTCGTTGTCTTTCCTTGTCCTATGAGTAGTTAGTAAGTTTTTTTTTTCTATTTTTTTTAAAATAGATTTGTTAGTTCTTGTTGCTTAATTTTTATTTGGTTGAATGTTTTTTCTGAAGTACTAACCTTATATGTTTTCCTTTGTTTTATGTATATATCTTTTAAGTATTGATTGGGCATCTCCTGGGGCATCTATACTTAAAACCTTATCACCTGTCATGTCTATATTATGATTTCTATAGTAAGTTTTTAATTCAAGCCTTTGTTGTTCGTATTTTTTACAGTGGATCAGGTAGTGGTCTATGTCATTCTCTTCCTGACATTCTTGGCAGTGTGGTTCCTCTATCATAAAGTATGCTGCACCGAGACGGAGACGCCACAGTTTGTTGTTTGATGGTATCTTTAATTCTTCTCTGACCTGGCACGTCCTTGTTGGTTCTTTTAGCAGTTTGAACGCGTGTCTGCCTTTTCTACTTTTCTTCCATGTTGTCTTCCATTCCCCCTTTATAGTTAGCTTCACTTGGCTCTTGATCTCCGACCTTCCCAGTCCTGCTCTTATATTGTTTTTACTTATTCTTCCATTCTTGGCGTTCTGGTCTGCCAACTCGTTACCAGCTATACCTATGTGTGCTGGAACCCACACTAGCCTCACACTACATCCTCTGTTCCCTAGTGATGTATTAATTGGAATAAACTTACACTGAACAGCGTTTATAAATTAGAGGTAACAGACAATATCGTATTCCTAAGAGGAATATTGCAGCATGTTATCCTTACAGGTAAAAGATATTTAGGCCACGTTCTAATTTTTAAAAGTCTTTAAACATATCTACAAGCAAGGTGTTTTCCAACATTTTTAATAGGGCGGAACGTTTAAAAATCCTTTCTTCGTAACATGCAGAAACTTACTTATACATACGTTTACTCGCCAAGAAATGTTTGTAACAAATAGTAATCTTTCTCTCAGCTCATATATCCTTGTTCAAATATGACAACCATGTAACGTTTTTGTGTTCAACGATAATCATGTGAAATGTTTGCATACTGTCTAACTTTTCACACAGCTGTACAAAGATTTTGCAACTGATCATGTACACAGTTACTTCAGAGACGTATTTTAAATTCTCCCCCCCCCCCCCTTTTTAAAAATTTTTAATTTCTTCAAAAATACACTCAACCCAGTTGAGAATTAAGTGTGTCATTAGGGTTTCTTCCTCTTTTGATGAGTATAGCGAAACTTTTTAGTGCGTCAATCAACAAGAGGACACCATTAATTATATTAGTTAGTTCCAACGCTCTGGCTCCAAGACAAACACAGGATTTAAAAAAAAACACAAGATGTTTAAAAATCCCGAACTTATTTTAGACGTTACTAACAGTTATTGAAAGAACGACACAGAGCTGTGGCACTGCACGACGGATGGCCGCCGACCGAGCAAAGTGGAAGCAGTTGGTTGCTGCCCTACAAGATGCCACCACGCGTGATGGCCATTGACTGCTTTGACAGTCGGCGGCTAAGGATCAAAGAAAAAGAAGGACGGTAATTAACAACAGCAATTTGCTATTATGTCACTTTCATTTTCTAATCGCACGAATGCCAGAAGTTCAACTGTCCTTATGTGTTGGCATGTCGAGAAGGACAGCTAACTAGATTACTTTTTTTCACGTATTTCTGACAAACAGCAGTATCATGTGATATGCTGTCCACACACTAATTTATAGCATTATGACAAACAATAATTTTATAAATTTTTTTTTCTGCCAGTTTGTTATCATTATTTTTGCTATTATGTTCACAAGCAGGTAGTATCATGCTTGTAGCTATCAGCCGGAAATTTTTTTTAAACAAATAAGTCTGCAGCTAAATAGCTGGATAGTTGAGTCTTCTCAGTTTTATTTCCTTCTTCAAACTTTACATTGTTAGCCTTGTAAATTGAAAATTAGTTTTTTTTTTCTTCCAACTGACCGTGACTAGTAGTGAAGATTTTAGTTGTTAACATTTGCTGGGAAAATAACCTATTTGTAATTATTTTTGTCCCAGGTAAACAATGTACAATGGAACAGGACAACTTTTATTCTCTGTTTTGAGTAAATGTTATTTACTTTTCTTCATCATTTAATCGTCTTTGGTTTAGATGATTTAGATTCATTTTTAATGTTTCCTCTCCTGTTGGGCCTTAAAAAATAAAATACTTCAATATGTTTATCTTCAGCAGCTCTGTGCAATACTCATACATAGGTAGGATTTTAACAGGTTTAAAAACAACCAATCACATACAGTTTCAGTAAAAGCGCCTACTACAAAAACACGTCAAAAACCCCACACACACACAGATTCAATAAAAAGTTATAATTAAAAAAACAAATAGGGCTGGGATCGATTTTAAAAATCTTAGATTAATCGATTAATTTAGAACTATGTGATAAATTATACAAAAATCATAAATAATTTCTTTTTTTAATCACTAAGGCCTTTATTTATTTTACTTGATACAAGACAACAAAGCGAGTGAGCAAACAGTAGAATCATTTATCTTAGAAGTTTAGCGCGATGATTTCCCCTTATACGTCTTAGGTGTGAATTTTCACAACTGTTAGAGATATTGCACTAAATCAGTATATATATTGCCTTCTCTCCTAGTCAGTTATCAGTCTCTCAGAAATATTGGATAAATATAATCCCGCCAGACTAGGAACCATTTTATTCGTTAAATGTGTTAAATTGTCCAGTCTGGATTTAAATTTCTGATTGTGGTAATAATTTAAGTTGTGCTTAAGTATTGAATGTGTTAAAAGTTTTACCATTGTTATTCACTGCTATTCCAGAGCGTTAAGACTAGCGAAATAGTAAAAGCGCGGATATTCTTTTGCCAGTGGTTCAGTAATGTAAAATCCATTAACCATTTTTAGCTGACTTAAGTAAAAGGTTAAAGTGACAGAGTAGTATGCGCATTATATTTCTTTGTGTGTAAAATTATTTTTAATGACTAGTGTTTATATCATGTGTTAAAAACGATAGACGCCAACAACCAACTAGCTAGTAATGACAGGCGATATTTGTTTAGGACGTAGTCATAATTAACTTATAACTGACATCGTGCGCTGAGCGTTTTATCGGAAAGGGGGGAGGGGGGGGCGGCTGCATGCCTAAACCCAAATCCGTACTTGCTAAGCGAAGCGCGATAGTATAAGCTTAAAATAACGTGTGCCTTTTAATTTAATTAGAGGACAAAGAGGACAAGAGATCACACTTTACGCGTGATAGCATAGGATTGTCATTTTGGTTAAATGTTTGTTTTCTTTCCAATATAGGCTTGGTCAAAACCCAGCGGCTAGCGGTTTTTTCCCTATTGTGGTCTTTGACTCAGTTACTGAAGGAATAATAGTTGTCGTTTTCCTTGGCGTTCGACCCCGTACTTGTGTGAACAGGAATTGCCAGGGCGAGACACTAACATTTTTTAACTGTAAATTTGAGAAAAGGGACATACCAATATACCCAGATTTTTCCATTCATTTTTATCAGCCCGCTGTGGCAATATATATAACATTTTTCCCGACTATTGACAGTCGTTTACCCAAGTGAATTTTTATCCAGGAGTATACACTGTTTCATAATTGGTACTCATCTCAAAGAGTCAGCCGATAGGATTTACTATCATCATCATCAGTGTTACATATGATAACATTTAGCTTCGCAACCAGATGCTTAGCACTACGGGAATTAATTTATCCTCTTTTCCAACTGTGAACGTCCAGAGCACGTCTTGCTTCAGTAACTATTAGTGGTGACAGCGATTTCATCCAGGGAACATTAAGACACCAAAGTTGGCGTCCACCTTGTAACTATTACTCGCGATTAGGCTGGACTGGGGCTATCTTTGGCAACCCCACCTGACAGTATATGCACAGGGATTATTGTATGTTTTCAATGGATATAAACATCACTAGTAGGTAAGCGAGATTGTATGTGGCCACAGATTGACAGAGTGAGAGAAAGAGGAGTGAATATTTCCTTTTGTTATAATCATTGTACCCACTTTTTTATTTTGTATTCGCTAACCTGATTATTTTTATTGGATAGCTTAAGTAGAAACTTTGTTCTTACAATACTGTATATTCTATACCCATATCTTTAACCTTTTGGGTTATTAACTTCTTGCGGGATCTTTTCTCAACAGATGGGAGGGCACTTATGGGGTTATTTTCATATGTCTGTAAAACTTGATGTATATTGATTTCTATTTGTGTGATGTTGTGAGAAGTTTAAGTGATAAATAAACTAAACTAAACTTAATTTATCTTGTCGGTCAGCCCCATACCCAATTATCCATAGCTTTTCACGTTTCTGTGTATTGTTGTCACATAGCTGTGTGTGTGTGTAGCTAACTTATAATTAACATTATAGTGAAGTGTGACAGATCGTCTTCTTCTAAAGATAGTCGTATAGTTAGGCTGGTCTAGAGAAACCACTCATTCCAGAGACGGATCTTCACCTTAATCTATTTCACTCGTGGAATCTATTCTAACACCTTTCTTTCTCATATACCCCACCATTCTGCTCTACTCAGACGGGACCAAATAAATCCCTATAACTATCTTGTAAAATTTACGACAAGGAGAAACAGTACTTTATATCAAACTGCCAAAAGCCAGGAAATTGCAGTGACTGATGATGTTGAATAGAAATTCAACATCATTTCAACAAAATACAAGGAAAGCAGCGAATCATGCTTGGGATTCCAGGAAAGAAAGAGGCAAGATTTGATAACACCAGAAACGTTAAACACCATAGCGACGAGAAAAGAAATGAAAAGAAAGAAAACAGAAGCAAAGTCTCCCAGGTTTAAGGAAATATATAGCGAACAGTACAGTCAGCTGGACAAAGAAGTAACACGTCAAAACCGTGCAAAAAAAAAAGGAAATTTCTGGATGACCTTGCAAGGCGGGCAGAAGAGGCAGCACTGAGAAATGAACAAAGCACAGTTTATAAAATAACTAAAACTATCAGCGGAAAACGAGGTGCAAATAATAACGTTAGTTTTTTTTTAAGAACGCCCGCTACTACTCGAGGCGAGAATCTCCGGTTAGTATGTGTTAAATATATAGCATACCAGTGTTAAATATACTTCTTTTTGTTGAATTCCACCAGAGTTAAATGCTGTTTCTATATATACTGTTGAATGGTGTATAGATATGAAGTTGTATTGTTCCTTGTTCACACTGACATCAACTATTTACAGGACCACAGTGTTAAGAGGTATGGTGGTCTGTGGAAGCTCCAGTGTTAAAGACTTGTTGTTGGCCCCAGCGTTGCTCGTCAGAGTGGTTGTTAGGAATAGGAATATCAACTCGACCTACGCAGTGGTGTGTAGACATAGAGTGAGAGTATAATACGCGAATGATGAAAGAGTTCGAAGAGTTGATAAATGTTTTTTTTCTCACTCATGTATGGCTGGAAGTCATCGACGCCAACTGCTGTGTACTTTTTGTTACAGTATAATTGGACGTACACATTCGACAGCACGGATACAGTGACAAATCACAGGTTGGCATAATACATCATGGTACAATTGATAAATGGTCTTGCAATGATACATGGGCACTCGTTGAATCATAGCACAATGGAATGTCAGTAGACAAGCACTCAGTATTGCCCATATATATATCATCTGAGTTTACTGACAAAACACGTCAGTTTATAAACAATATTCAAGATGGCTTCCAGACCTAACCTCGTCTAGCGAAGATTCCTATAAATAATGTTCAGCACATATTTTTCATATAATCATATTGAACCGCTAGTAATGGGTTCTCATCTGTAGCAGTGATCTCTGGACTCATCAAGCGATAATACGGGGCATCCCTTTTCTCTTCTTGAAAGTCACAAAATATTTGGATACAAGATGGCTGCTGTCGTGAGCTGTCACTCGCTTTAGGATACAAACTGGAATCTGTATCAAAGTTAATCCTACATTAAATGTTCTCATTGCTCTGTAGATTCTATCATGATGCAATTGACTTCATCATACAAGATATAGTGCTGCTAGAAATGAATGTCATCTTCATCTAGTTAAGTATTCCCTCAGACGTACAAATCGTGCGTCTGCTTATCGAAAACGATGGCTTCGTAAGAGAGTTCATAAGAAGTGCTTTTGTTACCTTGGTATCAGAAATATGATTCTGCCATTCCTTGGCAATAAGAATAAACACTGGGGTAAAGCATACACGATAGGTCTAGACGACTATCACTTTCCCCTACACATATTCTTCTTCTTCTTCTTCCGTCCTTAGCCAAAGACCGACCAAGCAGTCAGAGGCCATCACGCCTTGTGGCGTCTTAAGGGCAACAGCAGATTGATTTTCTCTGTTGTAGTTTCCCATCACGCCTAGCGGCGTCTTTAGGGCAACAACAAATAGATCCATCTGCCGTTGTTTCCGTAATCGGTGTGACAAGCCAACGGGTGATCAGCCCATTGGGCCCCTACACATATATCGATCACTTTTTCCGGCGACAAGCCGATACAGAAAAACACGACAGTCCCCCATCATCAGGGCGAAGCCAAATCACAACTCCCTAGCCACACATCCGCTGAACAGCCTTTGACCTTTCTAGCGACAAAGAACATATAGTTCGACTTAGATATGTAAAGATATACAGATATAAGACAGACTCGTCCTACCTAGACAAACACTACACATAAATTCAGGCCATAGATATACTGAAGCAAGAACAATCTATTTCTACCCAAACAAAGAATAAATCGCAGTAAAACTGGATTCATCCGCGGAGTTCAATCTGAAACTCCTTTCAAGGGAAGTAACTCAATATTGACTTTTCCTTAAGCAAAAGAGTTTCTATTTTGTTTACAAAATATTTGCGAACATAACAAGCATACAAATGTATTATATTGCAAGATATCAAAGAGTGCACGTAACAGTATGTCTAACCTGAAACTGATTTTTATGTGAGTATCCCTTTTTCCCTGCACACTGTCAGGTGTCCACTCGCCATTCAGGTAGATACTCGCCGTCTTCGGAGGGTACCCATTAGAGTTGGGTCGGCTGAGGAGCCGCCAGTCCCTGGTCTACGACACTCCTTCAAATGTCTTCGCCAGGGCTCGAAATAATCCAGTCCAAGTCTCGGTCGACGACACTACTTCAAATGCCCTCGCTCGGGCTTGAGCATGGATCACCCGATCGCCAACGCAGTGTGGTAACCATTACAGGAGCGCGGCTCCCCTATAACGTTAGTAAGAGACAAGCAAGGAAATCTCATCACCACAGCACAGGGGCAGGAAACAAGATGGGCAGAGCACTTCTCAGAGAAACACTGAATAATGAACCCACCAGAGACGCAGCTGAATGTTCCTGAGGTTGAAAGTGACCTAGACGTAAATACCGACATTCCACGAAGAGAAGAAATCATCACAGCTATCAAAGGGTTAAAGAATGAAAAAAGTTTTTCCATTTGGTGCTGTTGCCGTAACTGTTCAGAACATACCTTGTTACATACCACTGTCATTATCTTGTTACATACCGCTGTCATTATCGTGTTACATACCATTGTCATGATCTTGTTACATACCACTGTCATTATCGTTTTACATATCACTGTCATTATCTTGTTACATACCGCTGTCATTGTCTTGTCACATACAACTGTCATTATCTTGTTACATACTGCTGTCATTGTCGTTTACATACCGATGTCATTGTCTTGTTACATACCGCTGTCATTGTCGTGTTACAAACCACTGTCATTGTCGTGTTACATACCACTGTCAATGCCTTGTTACATACCGCTGTCATTGTCTTGTTACATACTGCTGTCATTGCCTTGTTACAAACCACTGTCATTGTCTTGTTACATACCACTGTTATTGTATGGTGACACACTGCTGTCATTATCTTGTTACATACGGCTGTCATTGTCTTGTTAATACCAATGTTATTATCGTGTTACGTACCACTGTCATTGTCTTAAGACATACTGCTGTCATTAACTTGTTACATACCACTGTTACTGTTGTGTTACATACCGGTGTCATTATCGTGTTACATTCCACTGTCGTTATCTTGTTACATACTGCTGTCATTATCGTGTTACATACCACTGACATTATCTTGTTACATATCACTGTCATTGTCGTGTTACATACCGCATTCATTATCTTGTTACATACCGTAGTCATTGTCGTTTACATACCGATGTCATTGTCTTGTTACATACCGCTGTCATTGTCGTGTTACATACCACTGTCAATGTCGTGTTACATACCACTGTCAATGCCTTGTTACATACCGCTGTCATTGTCTTGTTACATACTGCTGTCATTGCCTTGTTACAAACCACTGTCATTGTCTTGTTACATACCACTGTTATTGTATGGTGACATACTGCTGTCATTATCTTGTTACATACGGCTGTCATTGTCTTGTTAATACCAATGTTATTATCGTGTTACGTACCACTGTCATTGTCTTAAGACATACTGCTGTCATTAACTTGTTACATACCACTGTTACTGTTGTGTTACATACCGGTGTCATTATCGTGTTACATACCACTGTCGTTATCTTGTTACATACTGCTGTCATTATCGTGTTACATACCACTGACATTATCTTGTTACATATCACTGTCATTGTCGTGTTACATACCGCTTTCATTATCTTGTTACATACCGTAGTCATTGTCGTGTTAAATACCACTGTCGTTATCTTGTTACATACCGCTGTCATTGTCTTGTTACATACCGCTGTCATTTTCTTGTTACATACCGCTGTCATTATCTTGTTACATACCACTGTCATTGTCGTGTTACATACCGCTGTCATTATCTTGTTACATACCGTTGTCATTGTCTTGTTACATACCACCGTCTTTATCTTGTTACATACCGTTGTCATTGTCTTGTTACATACCTCTGTCATTATCTTGTTACATACCGCTGTCATTATCTTGTTACATACCGCTGTCATTGTCTTGTCACATACAACTGTCATTATCTTGTTACATACTGCTGTCATTGTCGTTTACATACCGATGTCATTGTCTTGTTACATACCGCTGTCATTGTCGTGTTACAAACCACTGTCATTGTCGTGTTACATACCACTGTCAATGCCTTGTTACATACCGCTGTCATTGTCTTGTTACATACTGCTGTCATTGCCTTGTTACAAACCACTGTCATTGTCTTGTTACATACCACTGTTATTGTATGGTGACATACTGCTGTCATTATCTTGTTACATACGGCTGTCATTGTCTTGTTAATACCAATGTTATTATCGTGTTACGTACCACTGTCATTGTCTTAAGACATACTGCTGTCATTAACTTGTTACATACCACTGTTACTGTTGTGTTACATACCGGTGTCATTATCGTGTTACATACCACTGTCGTTATCTTGTTACATACTGCTGTCATTATCGTATTACATACCACTGACATTATCTTGTTACATATCACTGTCATTGTCGTGTTACATACCGCTTTCATTATCTTGTTACATACCGTAGTCATTGTCGTGTTAAATAACGATGTCATTGTCTTGTTACATACCGCTGTCATTGTCGTGTTACAAACCACTGTCATTGTCGTGTTACATACCACTGTCAATGCCTTGTTATATACCGCTGTCATTGTCTTGTTACATACTGCTGTCATTGTCTTGTTACAAACCACTGTCATTGTCTTGTTACATACCACTGTTATTGTATGGTGACATACTGCTGTCATTATCTTGTTACATACGGCTGTAATTGTCTTGTTAATACCAATGTTATTATCGTGTTACGTACCACTGTCATTGTCTTAAGACATACTGCTGTCATTAACTTGTTACATACCACTGTTACTGTTGTGTTACATACCGGTGTCATTATCGTGTTACATACCACTGTCGTTATCTTGTTACATACTGCTGTCATTATCTTGTTACATACCACTGACATTATCTTGTTACATATCACTGTCATTGTCGTGTTACATACCGCTTTCATTATCTTGTTACATACCGTAGTCATTGTCGTGTTAAATACCACTGTCGTTATCTTGTTACATACCGCTGTCATTGTCTTGTTACATACCGCTGTCATTTTCTTGTTACATACCGCTGTCATTATCTTGTTACATACCACTGTCATTGTCGTGTTACATACCGCTGTCATTATCTTGTTACATACCGTTGTCATTGTCTTGTTACATACCACCGTCTTTATCTTGTTACATACCGTTGTCATTGTCTTGTTACATACCACTGTCATTATCTTGTTACATACCGCTGTCATTATTTTGTTACACACCACTGTCATTGTCTTGCTACATACCACTGACATTGCCTTGTTACATACTGCTGTCATTATCTTGTTACATACTGCTGTCATTGTCTTGTTACTTACTTTTGTCATTGTCTTGTTACATACTGCTGTCATTGCCTTGTTACAAACCACTGTCATTGTCTTGTTACATACCAATGTTATTGTCTGGTGACATACTGCTGTCATTGTCTTGTTACATACGGTTGTCATTGTCTTGTTAATACCAATGTTATTATCGTGTTACGTACCACTGTCATTGTCTTAAGACATACTGCTTTCATTAACTTTTTACATACCGCTGTCATTATCATGTTACATACCACTGTTACTGTTGTGTTACATACCGTTGTCATTATCGTGTTACATACCACTGCCGTTATCTTATTACATACTGCTGTCATTATCGTATTACATACCACTGTCATTATCTTGTTACACATCACTGTCATTGTCGTGTTACATACCGCTTTCATTATCTTGTTACATACCACAGTTATTACCTTGTTACATACCACTGTCATTATCTTGTTACATACAGCTGTCATTATCTTGTTACTTGTCACTGTCATAGTCTTGTTACATACCACTGTCATTGTCTTGTTACATAGTGCTGTCATTATCTTGTTACATACTGCTCTCAATGTATTGTTACATACCACTGTCATTATCTTGTTACATACCACTGTAATTATCGTGTTACATACCGCTGTCATTAACTTGTTACATACCGCTGTCATTATCTTGTTACATAATACTGTCGTTGTCGTGTTACATACCGCTGTCATTATCATGTTACATACCAATGTCGTTATCTTGTTACATACCGCTGTCGTTATCGTGTTACATACCGCTGTCATTATCTTGTTACATACTACTGTCATTATCTTGTTACATACCACTGTCATTTTCGTGTTACATAACGCTGTCATTATCTGGTTACATACCGTTTTCATTGTCTTGTTATATACCACTGTCTTATACTTGTTACATACCGTTGTCATTGTCTTGTTACATACCGCTGTCATTATCTTGTTTCATACCGTTGTCATTGTCTTGTTACATACTGCTGTCAATGTCTTGTTACATACCACTGTCATTGTCTTTACATACTGCTGTCATTGTCTTGTTTCGTACCGCTGTAATTATCTTGATGCATACCACAGTTATTATCTTCTTACATGCCACCGTCATTGTCTTTTTACAAACTGCTGTCATTATCTTGTTATATACTGCTGTCATTGTCTTGTTACATACTGCTGTCACTGTCTTGTTATTTACCACTGTCACTGTCTTTTTATATACTGCTGTCATTGTCTTGTTACATACGACTGTCATTATCATGTTACATTCGTCTGTCATTGTCGTGTTACATACCACTTTCATTATCTTGTTACATGCCACTGTCATTGTCTTCTTACATACCACGGTCATTAGCTTGTTACATACGACTGTCATTATCATGTTACATTCGTCTGTCATTGTCGTGTTACATACCACTTTCATTATCTTGTTACATGCCACTGTCATTGTCTTCTTACATACCACGGTCATTAGCTTGTTACATACCACGGTAATTATCGTGTTACATACCGCTGTGATTATCTTGTTACATACTGCTGTCATTATCTTGTTACATACCACTGTCATTGTCGTGTTACATATCGCTGTAATTATCGTCTTACATACCACTCTCATTATCTTGTTACATACCGCTGTCACTATCTTGTTACAAACCACTGTCATTGTCCTGATACATACTGCTGTCATTATCTTGTTACATACCGCTTTCATTATCTTGTTACATACCGTTGTCATTGTCGCGTTACATACCGCTGTCATTATCTTGTTACAATTCGCTGTCATTGTCTTGTTACATACCGTTGTCGTTGTCTTGTTACATACCGCTGTCGTTATCTTGTTACATACCGTTGTCATTGTCTTATTAAATACTGCTGTCATTGTCTTGTTACATACCACTGTCATTGTCTTGTTACATACTGCTGTCATTGTCTTGTTCCATACAGCTGTCATTATCTTGTTACATACCACAGTTATTATCTTGTTACATACCACTGTCATTATCTTGTTACATACAGCTGTCATTATCTTGTTACATAACACTGTCATTGTCTTTTTACATACCACTGTCATTGTCTTGTTACATACTGCTGTCATTGACTTGTTACATACTGCTGTCATTGTCTTGTTACTTACCACTGTAATTGTCTTGTTACATACTGCTGTCATTGTCTTGTTACATACCACTGTCATTATCATGTTACATACTGCTGTCATTGTCGTGTTACATACCACTGTCATTATCTTGTTACATGCCGCTGACATTGTCTTGTTACATACCACTGTCATTATCTTGTTACATACCACTGTAATTATCGTGTTACATACCACTGTCATTGTCGTGTTACATACTGCTGTCATTATCGTGTTACATACCACTCTCGTTATCTTGTTACATACTGCTGTCATTATCGTGTTACATCCCGCTGTCATTATCTTGTTATATACCACTGTCATTATCTTGTTACATTGTCGTAGATTTTGGATAGGAGAATTAAGACTTGGGTGGGTCCCTTCTGAATAGCTTGAAATGAGTGAGAGTCCCAGTGTGAATTAGTAAAACAATAGAATTTCCACACAGGTGAGATGATAGACAGTGGTATAGAGGCTGTCGCTGAAAGCGAAAAAGAATTCTTCTCTCTCTCTCACCTATCCTCTACGACGACTTTTACAGAGTCCGACAGTCTATTCCACATATATATTACATATATTTCTATCTACTCACGGGCACGCACATACACGTGACGACAGTTAAACACACAGACTTGGAAAATCTATAACAATGCTTATACAGATAATTGGGATCGAGCTGACCAACGCACTGGTTTTTTTTTTTGTTCAAGAGAGATATTTTAATTATCATATCAAAATTTCTCACAACACCAAAAAATACATAAAGGAAAAACATATACAAATAGTCATAGAATTCAAGGAAAATGCTACAAGGATGATAGCCCGTTAGAATCTTACTCTAGGTTTAGCCCACAGCCCCGTTAAGAGAACAGATAATGGCTCAAAGAGTTATAGATACATAGGGTTGAGTCTAAGAGGTTTCTTTCTTTCTCGTAAATGTATGAACAGAGTTGGATAATCTGATTTAGCCTAAGAAAAAAGAAACTCTAGCATTTGTAACAAATTCTGCAGATTTAAACATTTAAGACAGCAAATGGGTGACAATAATACACCGGTAAAATAACACACAGACCTGTGTACTCTCATTCATCCAGCCATGGCCTTTCTCTCACATATATACTCACAACTTTGCTCGTTGCCTCTGGGAACATAATAATTCTAGGACCTTCGCACAGACCCGAAAAATGCAGTCAGCGACCAAGAAACCCCCAGTTCCAAAAGACGTACTGAACTCTCTGTCTCAGGGAACCGATTCCTTGGGTGTTCTAATTTTTCTCGAATGTCTGATTAAGTCACATAAAATTTGTCCAGGCACGAAAGTTAGCAGAGCACAATGTCATTAGCTTTGGATTCTAGGATTTAAGAAATGTCAGATCGGTGTCTTCTTTCAGGCAGGTACTATATTTGGTCACCACAATACTAGTCACAATCTCTGTCGGAATGTTAATGTTTTTTCTTGTAATATTTTCGCCGCCAGGCAGCATGTACATTTAAATTTGTGGAGCAATATGAACTGGCTCAAAAGCCCAATATATATTTCTAGTCTTTAGAAACCGTTAGTGGGATTGCTATTACTGTCTCTCTCTGATGGCATATGCACTGTCAGATACAGTGTTACTTGAAACAAAACAAAAAACCCCACGTGGTTAAAGATAGGAACTGTCTATGCTTCACACAAATATGTCTCTTTACTAAACGCTGGCAAGTTGGGTACCACAGTTTCACTATATAAAAGAAAGAACACATATCAAATAATTTACATATATGTACTCAATATAACTTACATTTTAATAGCAAGCCTACAGCTTGACTTATCTTTAAAACTTCCCGTAAAATAAGTTATATAAAATCAATCATCAGGAACTAGGAATATTTGCGCATTCCGTCAATATTCACTGATGTCGCATCTAGCATTATAAGTTAGTTTTAGAAAAATATGATCTCGACTGATTATTTAGCAGTAAATTAACTTCATTATAGCTACATTATGGTTTAATGCTAGAAATATAATTTATTCTGCTTTCCACTAAAACGCGTCACTAGAAAATAATACAGACTATATAGATTAAGCACTCTGTTCAAAAGAACTAATTTAAAATGAAATCGGCGATTTAACACTTAATCACTTCACAAAATTCTAGAGAACTACTATATAATATTTACCTCAAACACAGCACTACAGGATATCGCACAATTAAGAATTTTACGCTTATATTTATGGAAGTCTAGAAGTTCGACAAATTGTCGCAACAAACTAAGAAACTTCGCTTATACAGCTCTACTCTTCGCGAACCACCTGTCTACTGCGAATTATTGAGACAAGAATGAAAATAAAGTTTCAAACTAGGTTTAATGTCTATGAAACGGACAAAGAATCCCACTGTTTCGAAACCACGAAACAGCGCCCGTCTCTCCCCTTCTCTAACACCCTACGTCAGCTTCCCTCATGTCGTAACAGCCATCAGTGCGATTACGCACCTGCGTTAACAAACTGACCGGGAAAAGCGCGTGTCAGTTGCAAATCTCAGACAACCGTCTGAAACTGCGACTATAAGGTGTAAATATTCGCTCCTACTTAAGCGTTCGGCCCGATCCAACTCGTTGTTGACCGGTAAAAATGCAGACGGATGTCTGCTCTCTCCTAGCATTCTCACGCGTTTACGTCGAGAATCTAACTCAGGAGTGTCGTGTCATCTGAAGGTGCAGACCCAAGTCGGCTCGATGTCTGAGATGGACTGCAACTAAATCGCACTTCACGTCTGACTGACATCTATGTAATAAAGTTACGTATCCCAGTATGAGAAAAACACAAGGTAAAGTTTGAGAATACTGAAGAAAAATATTTTTCGCAAACAAGTGATGCGAAAAATACAGGAAAAAACAAGTAAGGAAAGATAATAAAATAAAGGATGTGGGTGAGAGAATAGGAAGAAGATGTAGGCAATTTAATGATATAAAGACCTACGTGACAGGACGTCCCCCCTTAAGATATGGAAGCACTCCATGTCTACGTTATGGAATTAAATTTCCTATAACCGTAGCTTCGGGGTGTCTGTCTTCTTCCCTCTCATCTTCCCCCTCCCTCTCTGTGCAAGTCCTACTCATGAAGTCTGCCCCAACGTTTTGTTTCCCTGGAATGTATTCGACTTTAAAGGAATATACGCTTAGCAGCAATGCCCAGCGCATTATTTTCGCATTAAATTCCTTATTAGCCCCGAGAAACGCCAGTGGGGCATGGTCAGTCTGCACCGTGAATGACACTCTGTAAAGGTATTCGTGGTGCCGTCTAATTCCATGAACTAATGCCAGACATTCTCTTTCCACTGTGGAGTAGTTTTGCTCTGCCTTATTCAATTTACGACTACCGTATGCCACTGGGAATAGCTGGTTGGGATCGTCGTCGCCAGCCTGGAGCAGAGTTGACCCGATGCCTTGCCCTGATGCGTCGACGCGCAGTACGAAGGGTTTGGTAATATCCGGCAGTCGCAGAATAGGATATTCAGACAACTGCTTCTTGAGCGTGACGTAAGCGTCTTCGCACTTAGGATCCCATATAACTTTCTCCGGTCGCCCCTTTTTCGTAAGGTCCGTAAGGGGTGCTGTTAAACCGTTGAAGTTTCTGATGAATTTCTGGTAGTAAGCACATAGCGATAGGAACGATCGTGTTTCCTTCTTCGTCCTTGGCCTCTTCGCTGCACGTATCTTCTCCACGTTCTTAGCAACTGGCCACATAGCACCGTGAGCAATGGTGTGCCCCAGGAAGTCAAGTTTTTCGAAGCCGATTAAACATTTTCTAGGTCTAGCTGTGAGTCCAGTTTCCTGTAGTCTCCTGAGGAGCATCTCGACCGTAGCAATATGTTCCTCATATGTGTCCGTTGCAATTAGTATATCGTCCATAAAATTGTGGATATGTGGACTATGCAATGGCTCTAACAGCTTCCTCATCATCCTTGTGAACACTCCTGGTGCGTTGTGTAATCCGAAAGGCATCACGTTAAAGGTATAGTGTCCTTCACTGGTGCTGAAAGCTAGCAAAGGCTTAGTTTCCTCTTTGACTGGTATCTGATAGTAACCCTTACTCAAGTCAATCTTTGAGAAAATCCGTGCCTTGCTTAGCTTGCTAAACAGCTCAGAAGCGCTTTGGAGTGGTTCCGGCTGAAATTCCGTTACTGTATTAAGTAGTCGGTAATCGATGCACAGCCGAACTTCCGTATTGGGCTTCTGTAGCAGCACTACGCTTGCACTATAGGGAGACGTAGACTCACTAATAATTCCTGTTTTACGTAGCTTGTCTATCTCTGCACGTAGCGTATCAGCTTTTGCATACGGAATAGGGTAAACTCTGGTTCGGACAGGGGTCTCGTTTGTAAGTTTCATCTCGAACTCTACGATATGTGTTCGTCCAGGTACATCCGTTAGCACCGCTGTGAACTGGTTCAGTAAAGCCTTCGTTTCTGTCTGTTGTGCTTCAGAGAGAGTGTCTCCAAATTTTACATCTTCTACAGATTCCGTTTGTTTCAATGGATATTCCATGCAACTATCATCATCTTCCACATCCTCTGTAGCTATGGCGATCGCCAGGAGATGTTCGGGGGATGGTACCGGTCTTTCCAAGTATTTCTTTAACAGATTCACATGGTAGACCTTCTCCTTTCCTTTGATAGAGATCTGATAGTTGGTTCTCGAGATCTTTTTCAGGACGGTGAACGGCCCTTGCCACCCGATGCGTAGCTTGTTGCTTCCGGTTGGCAGTAACAACAGAACTTTATCTCCTGGTTGTAATTCTCTCTCCTTTGCTGCTTGATTGTATCGTCTAGCGTGCTTTGCACGAGCTTTCTTGAGGTTTGCTGTTGCTAGGTCCCATCCTAGCTGTAGCCTTTCCTTCAATTCCGATACATATCTACTGGCTGAGACGACTGTCTCATCCGCCTTCTGGTCTGTCAGGGACCGAAGTAATGCTTCCAGCGGCCCCTTTATAGGTCTACCGAATAAAAGCGTAGCTGGAGGAAATCCTGTAGAGGCCTGGGGAACTTCCCTGTAAGCGAATAGGGCTGCAGGAATGAAAAGGTCCCAGTCCTCCGGCTTTTCTTGTGCCAGCTTGCGTAGCATGGTAGTGAGGCTGCCGTTGAAACGTTCTACGAGCCCATTTCCGGCCGGATGGTACGGGCTGGTGTGGATGTGTTTGGCCCTCAAGATCTTAAAGATCTCTTCCATTAACAGGCTACGGAATTGGGATCCATTGTCCGTCAAAACTTGTTGAGGGAATCCCAACCGTGTAAAGATCTGCACTAGGGCTTCTGCGACATGCTTCGAGTCTGTGCATGTTAGCGGTATAGCTTCGGCCCACATAGTGCATGTGTCAACTAAAGTCAGGATAAACCTGTGCTTTCGTTCGGTCCTTTCTAGGGGTCCAACGATGTCGACAGCAACCCGTTCGAATGGAGTCCCCACAATTGGCGTCTGCCCCAGGGGAACTGGGGCAGTCCAGTGCTTGGGTGCTACCCGTTGACACTGGGCACAGGATTTCACATATCTGAGTATATCAGTGTTCATACCTGGCCACCAATAGTGAGTCTGTATACGTTGCTGTGTGGCGTTCTGTCCCATGTGTCCGCTAAACGGGAGAGAGTGCCCCATTTCTAGGATTTGACTTCTGTACTTTTTTGGTACTAGGAGCTGATTAGAGCCTTGTTCAGGCTTGCCAGTTCTCCGATAAAGCACGCCATCCTTAGAAAAGATGTCCCCGTGTTGTCTAGGGTCTTTGGCCATGGGCAGTTTCCTAAAGCAGGGTTCCAAAGTAGGGTCCTTTTGTTGCGCCTCTTTAAGTTCCATGGGTAACAAATTTATCGCAGGCTCCCGTTCCTTCTTGGCTTGCCCTCTTGTGGTTACTGTTGCCACTATTGGCTCTTCCGGTTTCCCAATAAACACATATCTACAGCCGAGTATGACTGGGTAGATGGGGTCGTCCATAACAGCCGCTTTGATCACCCCTCTGACAAAGTCAGAGTGTATCTCCACCAATGCGATGGGAAGCGTTGTTGGTGCATCACTCCTAAGAACTCCACACAGTTTAACGGTTTCTTCTGTCTCTTGACCGGGTTTGACCAGGTGCCTGGCAACAATGCAATCAAAAGAAAGCCCCGTGTCAAACAAACAATATGTTGAAGTCCCGTTTAAAACAACCGTACCTCGCGTAGAGGGTCTCTCTCCCTCCGGTTGAGAATCACTGACAATAATTCTTTCCTGCGAGTCTGTTGTTTGTAAGCATCCGATGCGCTTCGGCTCGGTGTGCTTGCTCTGATCCTTAGTCCCGTGCTCAGGGGTTTTCCCTTTGTCACCTTGACCTTTCTGGCCACGCTGCCATGAAGGACGGTCGGGTTGATCAGACTGTTTGGGGTGGTTGGGGTACTTGTTCTTGTAGAACTTGGATTTTTCAGGAGGGGGGTTTTGAGGTCCAGTTTCTCTGTGGGTATTTTGGTTAGAAGCCTGAGAAGATTGCTCTAGGTTATGTTTTCGAAAATGCTCCTCTGTCGGTTTCCGCTTAGTGGCCGGTAGTTCAGCCAGCGCATTGTGATAACGCTCAGACTTTTCTAAAATGTCTTCAAGTTTTTCCGCTCCTTGCTCAGCTAGAAATCTCCGGGTATCAGCAGACAATGTGTTCTTTATTTGTTCTGTTAGAACAAATTCCTCAAGACCTTCGTAGGTAGAGGGGAGCTGCGAGAGCTCTAGGCACTTTGTCAGATAACCCTTCAAACGAGACGAGAACTGCTGAAAAGTTTCAGAATTCTCTTTCCGGCTGTTGCGAAACAGTTGCAAAAATTTGCGAGCGTTCATTTCAAAGCGCTCCAGTAACGCTTTCTTCAACAGATCATAGTTGTCTTGTTGGCTGCTCTCCAGTTTTGCATACACATCGTAAGCAGAACTTTTCAAAGCCTGGGAAAGCTTCATGTTCCAACGCGACCTCTCTAAACCGTACAGAGTTGCAATTTTCTCAAATTTTTCTAGCCAAGTGTCAATCTTCTCATTTGGACAAGGGAAAGATTCTAGCGGAAAAGACATAGCAGTGAGATGAGTAGATTGAGTATTAGAAGGATCAGTTAAGGAGGAATGAGGAGAAGACTCTCCATTGCTGGAGGTAGAGGCAGCACCACGGCTTTGGAACTCTAGAGTCTTAAGCGCCAGCTCATGCTGTCTCTGTTTCTCTTTTTCCTCAAGCTGTCTCTCCTCCCTCTCCTTCTCCTGCTGTCTCTGCTTCTCCTTCTCTCTTTCCTCATGCTGCATCCTGCGAATTTCCATTTCCTCGTCCATCTTCTTCTGCTGTAATAGCCGGTCTTCCGCTTCTTTCCTCTCCGCTGCTTTTTCCTTCTGCTCCGCATCATATCTCTCCAGTTCGTCCCTGACGAAAGCTTTCGCTTCGTCGCCGTCCAGTCCCTCTTGCCTCGCTTCCTCTCTGAGGAGTTGTCTCAGTTTCGCCCTTTCTGCCATATTAAATCAGTGGCTGAGACGTAGACGAGAAAACGATAAGAATAAGGTTTCAGTGGTTCCTACCACTTACGAGAAAAAAAAAATACCAAAAATCAAAAGATGATATATTTAACCCTGGGATACCTCCTCCAAAAATAAAATCTAACTATCGCTGCTATTATCGGCAATAAAGCACCTAATGCAAAACACGACTACGCCAACTAAATGGTAGTTAAGATTACTTCTGAAAAATAAGTTGCTACAGTGGAAAACACAATGATTATAGCAAAAATTAAAGAGAAAAATAATCCCTTAATTTTAAAATCCACTATAAGTTTACCACTGAAGACAGTTAGGGTGAGGGAGGCAATTAATCTGGACAAATAGTCCGAAACGCACTCCTTAGCTTTGCTCAAACACCTACCTGCTTCAGAACCCTTGTGAATGTTATACACTCACAAAACTTTACCAGCGTTTAGTATTACAAAATCATTAATTAACATGTATTCCGACAAAATCAACCTGTAAACCAAATGTATAATGCTTCTTAATGCTGTGGAAAAAACTTATCAGTTTGTGTGGTCAGCACGCCCGTAAACAGATCGTTAGTCTAGGGGATAAATTATTTTTAAAAGATACAAAACTCACAAGACATCACACTCTTACTCTATATCAGAATAAAGAATCTTAAGTTCAAAATCCAGATAGACGAGTCCACATTTGTCGTATCTCGTCTTCCTATTCTAAGTTCAAAAATCCGTCGGGCGAGACCACATTTGTCGTATCGCCTTAGGATTTTGGGTTCAATTCCCGGTAACGAGCGACCATTTGTCATAGATTTTGGATAGGAGAATTAAGACTGGGGTGGGTCCCTTCTGAATAGCTTGAAATGAGTGAGAGTCCCAGTGTGAATTAGTAAAACAATAGAATTTCCACACAGGTGAGATGATAGACAGTGGTATAGAGGCTGTCGCTGAAAGCGAAAAAGAATTCTTCTCTCTCTCTCACCTATCCTCTACGACGACTTTTACAGAGTCCGACAGTCTATTCCACATATATATTACATATATTTCTATCTACTCACGGGCACGCACATACACGTGACGACAGTTAAACACACAGACTTGGAAAATCTATAACAATGCTTATACAGATAATTGGGATCGAGCTGACCAACGCACTGGTTTTTTTTGTTCAAGAGAGATATTTTAATTATCATATCAAATTCTCTCACAACACCAAAAAATACATAAAGGAAAAACATATACAAATAGTCATAGAATTCAAGGAAAATGCTACAAGGATGATAGCCCGTTAGAATCTTACTCTAGGTTTAGCCCACAGCCCCGTTAAGAGAACAGATGATGGCTCAAAGAGTTATAGATACATAGGGTTGAGTCTAAGAGGTTTCTTTCTTTCTCGTAAATGTATGAACAGAGTTGGATAATCTGATTTAGCCTAAGAAAAAAAGAAACTCTAGCATTTGTAACAAATTCTGCAGATTTAAACATTTAAGACAGCAAATGGGTGACAATAATACACCGGTAAAATAACACTCAGACCTGTGTACTCTCATTCATCCAGCCATGGCCTTTCTCTCACATATATACTCACAACTTTGCTCGTTGCCTCTGGGAACATAATAATTCTAGGACCTTCGCACAGACCCGAAAAATGCAGTCAGCGACCAAGAAACCCCCAGTTCCAAAAGACGTACTGAACTCTCTGTCTCAGGGAACCGATTCCTTGGGTGTTCTAATTTTTCTCGAATGTCTGATTAAATCACATAAAATTTGTCCAGGCACGAAAGTTAGCAGAGCACAATGTCATTAGCTTTGGATTCTAGGATTTAAGGAATGTCAGATCGGTGTCTTCTTTCAGGCAGGTACTATATTTGGTCACCACAATACTAGTCACAATCTCTGTCGGAATGTTAATGTTTTTCTTGTAATATTTTCGCCGCCAGGCAGCATGTACATTTAAATTTGTGGAGCAATATGAACTGGCTCAAAAGCCCAATATATATTTCTAGTCTTTAGAAACCGTTAGTGGGACTGCTATTACTGTCTCTCTCTGATGGCATATGCACTGTCAGATCCAGTGTTACTTGAAACCAAAAAAAACCCCACGTGGTTAAAGATAGGAACTGTCTATGCTTCACACAAATATGTC
The DNA here is from genome assembly GCA_024509875.1 of Oreohelix idahoensis. Classification (NCBI taxonomy): domain Eukaryota; kingdom Metazoa; phylum Mollusca; class Gastropoda; order Stylommatophora; family Oreohelicidae; genus Oreohelix; species Oreohelix idahoensis. The sequence continues at coordinate 77,537 of JAMPIV010020541.1, forward strand.
TCTTTACTAAACGCTGGCAAGTTGGGTACCACAGTTTCACTATATAAAAGAAAGAACACATATCAAATAATTTACATATATGTACTCAATATAACTTACATTTTAATAGCAAGCCTACAGCTTGACTTATCTTTAAAACTTCCCGTAAAATAAGTTATATAAAATCAATCATCAGGAATTAGGAATATTTGCGCATTCCGTCAATATTCACTGATGTCGCATCTAGCATTATAAGTTAGTTTTAGAAAAAATATGATCTCGACTGATTATTTAGCAGTAAATTAACTTCATTATAGCTACATTATGGTTTAATGCTAGAAATATAATTTATTCTGCTTTCCACTGAAACGCGTCACTAGAAAATAATACAGACTATATAGATTAAGCACTCTGTTCAAAAGAACTAGTTTAAAATGAAATCGGCGATTTAACACTTAATCACTTCACAAAATTCTAGAGAACTACTATATAATATTTACCTCAAACACAGCACTACAGGATATCGCACAATTAAGAATTTTACGCTTATATTTATGGAAGTCTAGAAGTTCGACAAATTGTCGCAACAAACTAAGAAACTTCGCTTATACAGCTCTACTCTTCGCGAACCACCTGTCTACTGCGAATTATTGAGACAAGAATGAAAATAAAGTTTCAAACTAGGTTTAATATCTATGAAACGGACAAAGAATCCCACTGTTTCGAAACCACGAAACAGCGCCCGTCTCTCCCCTTCTCTAACACCCTACGTCAGCTTCCCTCATGTCGTAACAGCCATCAGTGCGATTACGCACCTGCGTTAACAAACTGACCGGGAAAGCGCGTGTCAGTTGCAAATCTCAGACAACCGTCTGAAACTGCGACTATAAGGTGTAAATATTCGCTCCTACTTAAGCGTTCGGCCGATCCAACTCGTTGTTGACCGGTAAAAATGCAGACGGATGTCTGCTCTCTCCTAGCATTCTCACGCGTTTACGTCGAGAATCTAACTCAGGAGTGTCGTGTCATCTGAAGGTGCAGACCCAAGTCGGCTCGATGTCTGAGATGGACTGCAACTAAATCGCACTTCACGTCTGACTGACATCTATGTAATAAAGTTACGTATCCCAGTATGAGAAAAACACAAGGTAAAGTTTGAGAATACTGAAGAAAAATATTTTTCGCAAACAAGTGATGCGAAAAATACAGGAAAAAAACAAGTAAGGAAAGATAATAAAATAAAGGATGTGGGTGAGAGAATAGGAAGAAGATGTAGGTAATTTAATGATATAAAGACCTACGTGACATACATACCGTTGTCATTGGCTTGTTACATACCACTGTCTTTATCTTGTTACATACCGCTATTATTTTATGTCTGTCCATCCTTGTGACAAAACTACATTGACAAAACTACATTTAGTTTAAACTTGAAGGTAAATGTTTTTATTATTATTTCGTTCCTTTTTTTTTATAATTATTTTTATTTGTGTCATTCGATTATAATCGGCAGGTATGTGAGGCTAAGAGCCAGGGATCGAGACCTCCAGGACGACCCAGATTCCGCTAGCAGGACAACATTAGACATCTCTGAAGGACCGAGGACTAGAGTGGAACCAGGCCAGGACGAAGACATGTGGTAGGATAGTATGGCGCTCTCTGTTCCTAACCTCTACACCTCATGGTAGAAGAGGAACGACTAAGTAAGTAAGTACGATAACAATAGTTATAACAATCGTAAAGATATTAATAATTACGGAACGAAGATTATGATAGTATTTCATCTCCACTCTTCAGGGCTCCCCCTTCCCCAGGAGCATAGGCCTTCAACAAAGTTTTGCCAAGTCTGCCTGTCCCATACTATCCACTCAAGGTCTGTCCATATCTTCCTCATTGCTTTCATTTCAATCTACCGTTCTCGTCTCCATATGTTCTTCTGTCTACCTCTCTTGCCCTATGGATTCCAGAATAAGGACTGCCTTGTAATGCTTTCAACAGGTGTCCTCAACTTGTGTCCTACCCATCGCCAGCGTCATTTTCTCATCTCTTGTTCCACTTGTACTTGTGTGGTTCTTGTCATCAGCTCCCCAGTAGTGACCTTGTTGTACCAATCTCAATCCGTTTATTCTACGCAAGAACCCATTTATAAAAGTATTATGCTTTTCTTACAGCTTCTTTTTTAAGATGGTTAAATTACCCTGGTATAGAACCATGAGAACCAAAAGCCACATTTATATTTATTTAAAACATGTTTAGTTGCACGTTTATTATGATTTTTTTCAACCATGAAGCTTATTTTTATTAGTCCAAATTTGACAGATCTCTGAAATATTGACTTCTAAATGAACATGGCTTCTTCAACTTTAAAGCTAATAGTTGCTACTCTCTGTTTCTTCGAAGCAGAGTTCCTCATTTCCTTGATTCGCTGTCATCCTCTGATGAATTTTATGATGTACGAAGAATTTTATGATACACGAATGTAAAATACTTGTAGGATCCCAAAAGCTGTTATAGTCGAGAGTAGCGTTGAGAATGACCTCTCAACTTCGTTTAAATGCTCCCAAGACTTCTGATTCAAATCGCCTCTGACAGCAGGCGCCCAGTTCCTTGCCTTCTCATGGCGGGAGCGTTCTTTAACTAACAGAAGAAGGAGCGAACGCGGATCTCTGGCATCCACAATACTAGAATGCATCTAATAGATCAGACTTGTAAGCTTTGGAAGGCAACACAATCAAGAGACAGACAATTTTTTTTAAACACCACCTGCTGCCTTGAAGGTAGAGTTGGAGACAGCCTAATGCTAAGGAAAGCTGACGCGAATAAAAATGCTTGCTGAAATCAGAAGTGCCGGGGCAAAAGGTGCAGATTTCGCAGCCCACCTGTAAATTCCGGCACAACGTATTCATTAGGCTCCGGAAAATTCCACATACCAGTCATGAATATGGCGTTTTTTCTGAGGAGTCCAGTTATGAATATGGCGTTTTTTCTGAGGAGTCCAGTCATGAATATGGCGTTTTTTCTGAGGAGTCCAGTCATGAATATGGCGTTTTTTCTGAGGAGTCCAGTCATGAATATGGCGTTTTTTCTGAGGAGTCCAGTCACGTTAAATGAATGTGGAGTTCCAATCCTTTAAGGCAGTGTTTCTTAACGAGGGGTGCGCGTGTACCCCTAGGCGCGTGAGACACACTTTCTGGAGGTGCGAGAGATACCAGATATTTTAGAATATATCATGAACACTGTACAATACACAACACCTAAATGTATTTGTACAAAATAGAACAGGGACAACGTGATTTAAATACCGAACCTTAGTTATATTTTCTAAATAACATTTTCTCAAAACATACTCTTATATCTTTTTCACACACACACACACACACACACACACACCCACACACACACACACACACACACACACACACACACACACATATATATATATATATATAAAACGAGCTAGAAGATAATTGGGTGCGAAGCTTCTTAAGATGCAATGAAGGAGTGCGAGGCTTCTTAGGTTGCTGTAAAGGGATGCGGGATCTGAAAGATTAAGAATCACTGCTTTAAGTGGTCCACCAGGGCTTGTGGTGATCACCTGATTCGTCCTGGGAAACCAAGAGTCGATACATTTACAGAAAGGCAAGCGTTAAAGCATTTGAAAAGTTTCATGTATCTACCATTTAATGGCAGACAAAAACTGACATCAAGGCAAAAAAACTGAAACGGGCAAAATTAGTTTTCCATAACTTACAAATTTTTCATGCCAAGAAATAGAATCGGTTGAAATGAAGTACAGTGGGCCGTGTGTTCGATACAGCTTGAAAAAGAATTCAGAGACGCAGTAAAGTGGGGTAAAGGTTAAGGTTACGTTTAGGAAGCATTGATGGTTTGTGTACCTATCATGAATCGGTAAAATATCTCTTGCGTACTTATTTACGTCTGTACGCCTAGCAACACGACAACGAAAGTACTTCAGCTCTTCTGTACGGGAAATCACGTGATCAGGAATTTGCAATATATGGCATTATTTGTTGTAACTGACACGAAGGCATATATCTAAGCGAAGAATGCTTGGAAATAACTCAAACCATCCCAATAACACCGCCCGTGAGCTGAATCTGTGGAATATTTTATCAAAGGGCTACACGATATAGTGGAGATATCAGGATTTTAAGCGATCGCAACGAAACACCGATCAGCCAGCAGCGGAGAATTTATTCTATAAAAAAAATGACGAACATTCGGACTAAAGTCAAAATTGTGCACAAGAGAGCAGTAAAAGTGCTGAATCCAAGAAACATCGGTTGCAGGTATCATGTAATGTCAAAAGGAGGATAGGATGGATCATCGCTACATGAAATGCACAAACTGCCATTTTTTTTTTATTTTACGTTCCGGACTAATCGAGCGTCAAGATAACGTGACGTCATTGGTCTCTCGGCCTCCAGCTCTAGGCGGATATATAAAATCAAATTGAAATCCAATCTCACACACAAACGTCAGTCTACAAGCGAACATACTGTATGAGAAGCTGATCCACAGTCCAAACCGCAATGAAGAGAAACAGTAATTGAGACAGCTACATCATTTGTTCAGCATTGTATTCTGAGCCAGAAGGTATGTAGTTTACTCTAACATTTGTGTATTATTCAGGATTACACTGGTATATTGGTACTATGTATTTTGCATTTAAAGTTGCACATTAATATGTTGTATTGCATTAGGATGTTTATAATGTTGGTTGATGTATATCTCGTGTATGACTTTGTGTCGATATTCTTGATAGGTTAGTCGAAGATTGGTACACTTGAAATCCTATCCAGCCGTCGGTGAAGCGAAAGTCCTTCTCAGAACTGGTAAATAATTCGCAATTAAGCTATCAGCCTTATTAAGGCTGAGCCCAAAGAGTTCTGTCTGTTTGTATCATACGGCTCTACTGTGCCTATGTGACTAATGATCTATCTTATTCTTCTGTCTATATGCCTAAATTATCGTACCTTTTGTAAATACATGACTGATGAATTATTATGTACGACATGGGTTTGTGATGACATTATGACCTAAGTATGGAAACAGACATATGAGCACATCATTCACACACAAATACTGAAGACTTAGACACACAGAGTCGGACATGTGGTATTTATTGGTACCATACATTTGGCTTAAATTACAGGTTTAAATCCCGGTGGTTGATCCAGTAATACCTGGCTTAGCATTGTATCTAATGAACAAGGAGCAAACATCTGGTTGACATGGACCACCACTTTAACCGGCCTCCACAGTGCTGGTAGATCGTTAGCCAGTGTGACGGTATTGCCCCTCCTGCTTTGCTGTAGTGGTCCAACAATGGCCAAAACTCAAGAGTATCTAATATGGGCTTCAAATGTGTCTACCTTCGCACAAGATTAGTCTTGGCAGATATGTAGATTGAAGGTTAATAACGCTTCTACCACAAAGGAGTTTTCACAAGATATTCAGATAAGCGAAAACAATGCTGCATTTGAATTACCACGTTAATTCTAGAATCTGCCGACAACTTTTGTGAAGGATTAAGCAATGGTTTATGTTAGCTCATTTAAGCCCCCAACTCTGATTAACTCAGGAGAATCCTTATTATTCTGGTATAGCTCAGTTTAGAGTGTAAGCAGTAAATTGACTGAGACAAACATGCAGTAACTTTAAAATGATTAAATCGAAGTTAAATTTGTAAATTTACAAATAACAAAATTTAATAATCACTTAAGTTTTAACAGTTTGAAAATAATTTGAATAGTTATGGATCAAGAAAAAGTTATCTCTACGGATGTGATAGGATGTAAATTGTTACAAAAAGTTCAAGTGGCAGCATATATTGAACTTAGCTGCCAATGACGGTTCTGCTTCTTCTGATGGGTTGGTTCTTTTTACACTGCTCACACATCATTGGTCAAGGTTGTCGGGTGTAGCTCGTTTCCAAGAAATGTCAGGGAAAGTCTACAAAGTTGGTACTTCGTCTTAAAGCTCAAGCCGTTGTTCCCTTCTTGTTCCAGAGATAGTACTTTCTGCTGGTACCACCAATAACTATGGTGTTACGTGTCTGTCTATACGATGTTGTTCATTTGTAGTGACAGGATGGTTTCTGTGGCCAAGTTCACTTCTAGGGGTAGTAGACGTATCATACAACGAACAACGAACAAGCGAACATCAATCATAATTATCTGAGCCACAACAGACGAAGTGGACAGTATACATTTTTCTTAAGACTTCAAACGCAGCTCCAAATTCAATACAGTTCAGGCCAATATACAATGACATACAATGTGCAGTCGTCGATATGATTCTAGGCAGTCCGTTCATGTCTGGAACGCTGTCCTTTTCATTCTCAATATTTTTAATATATATATTCACATTCGACACTAAGAAACTATACTCCCTGTAAATGCAGATAACTAGATGCACCTCACATAAGATCTTGATGTATTAGTGATGGAATAACTCAGGGATATACACTGAAAGTCAGGAGCATATCCTCTATCTTTTTCTGCACCTGAGATTGAAAGTGCACGGGAATCGGATAAGGCTTAAGTTTGATAGGTCTGAGATCAGTAAGCTGGATATCGTGCTCAATTTTTGGTACGACCCGGAATATCCGTGAGCACGTCAGGAAATGATTGAAGTAAGACATAAATCTATTCCCGCTGATGCGGAGCAAGATTTGAAGAAATAGTGACATCTTTCCAAGTTTCGGTAGAGGAAAGTGCCAAAGTGTCAGGAATGTTAGGTAATTCAGCAAACTCTTCCTGTATCCCTTCTAAGGAAGAGCGACGATCAACAGATTCGTCGATAGCATCAAAAATCGGTCTGAGATTTTGAGGACGAGAATGGAACTGTTGCAGCATGTTGATATGGAAAGTTTTTTCTTTCCCATTGATAGACATAATGTAATCAACATCTGACAACCTCTTAATTACAGTATATGGTCCTCTCCAAGGCACTAGCAATTTATTGTCTTTATTTGGTAATAACACATAGGCCTCATCACCTGGCCACAATTGTCGTAATCTTCTGTTCCGGTTAACAAATAATCTAGCCTTATATTTAGCTTTTTCAGACGCCTCCACTGCTATCTGACATGAGTCAATAAATTTTTTTTCTGAGGTTAACCACATATTGGTAGGAGGTTTTAACATCCTCAGGCATGTCAGCTCCAACCAATAACTGTTTCAAAATGGACATAGGTCCTCTTCGATTAGCGCAAAAGACTAACTCAAATGGAGCAAATCTTGTATGTTTGTTAGAAATTTCGTGACACGCGAACAATACAGCTGGGAGAATTCTATCCTAGTCATGCAGGTATTTCGCAGTGACCTTACCAAGCATCTGTTTTAAAGAACGATTTAGCCTCTCAATTTTACCGTTGGCGATTGAGTGGTAGATGCTACTTAGCGATCTATCTATCTCAAATTCTTTCATCACTTGACTCATGACGTCAGAGACAAACTGAGTTCCCCGATCTGACAATATGTTTTAGGGAAAACACAAACGACTAAAAATTAGCAGCAATGCGTCAGCAATATCAGTAGAAGATATACTCTTAAGAGGGATGGCCTCGGGCCAACGTGTGCACATATCAATGCACGTTAGCACATTAAGATGGCATCTTGTCGACAGAACTGGAAGTGGTCCTATTAAATCAATATCCATCTTTGCGAATGGTCGCACAGAGATGTCAGTCGCATGGAGGCGCATCATGCTTGGGGCTTCTTGCTACCACATCCTGGCATGTCTTACAAGTTCGACAAAAGGTTTTAACATCTTTTGTCACCCCAGGCCAAAAGAAATTAGACAAAACTCTTTGTTTTGTCATGGCAATCCCTAAATGTCCTGCACAATTAACATCGTGGGCATGACGTAAGACAAATAGTCTAAAATTAAAAGGTACCATAATCTGCTTATGTACTGACGTTACATTTTTAAAATTACGAAGCAAGATACCGTTCTTGATCGTACATCAGTGTAATGAATTATCATTATACACCACATCATCAGACTTGGCAACCTGGAAAAATTTATTTAATGAAACATCATCCTTTTGCATTTCAATGAATGACTCTTTGTCAACAAGTGAAATTTGTAACTCTCATTGAATGCAAAGCACGGGCGGAAAAACAGATAGTAATCTTTACAGATGCCCTCTCAGTAATAACAGCGCAGAAGAGCCACCATGCTAAAGGATTGAAAGATCTGATAATCTCCCTTGAAAAACTGGCCAAATTCTTCAACAAGTGCACAATCCAGTGGATACCAGCCCATTGCAACATACCAGGAAATGAGGAGGCAGACAAACTTGCTAAGGAAGGAGGTGCCTTACAACAAAATGATATAGAGACAACCTACGCAATGGCAAAGACTACTATAAAGGCTACATTCAAGTCCAAATGAGAAAGAGAGCACCTGGGCCATTTGTAAAATGACGCATATCATCAACTATCCAGGAAAGAACAGGTCATCATTTTTCGTCTACGGACTGGACACAACAGATTGAGATACCATCTATACCACAAATACAAAATTGGTGCAACAGATCTCTGCACCTGCGGTACCAGCCCGATGACAGTCGAATACCTGCTGCAGTACTGCCCAACCTACAGTAATGAACGGAGTAGCATATGGCAACAACCCACTTCTGTCAACGAAAAACTGTTTGGAGATGTCGGGAACCTTGAGTTGACTACTGCCTTTATTAGAGTCATAAATGTGGAAGTGGGAGCCGCGCTAGCGTAGTGGTTACAACACCGCTCTGGCGACCGGGTGATTCAGGATCAAACCCGGGCGACGGCATTTGAGGATTTTTCGTCGACCGGGAATTGGACTGGATTAACTCGAGACCTGGCGAGGACATTTGAAGGAGTGTCGTCGACCAGGGATTGGCGGCTCCTGAGCCGACCCAGCTCTAATGGGTACCTCCGAAATCGGCGAGTATCTGCCTGAATGGCGAGGGACACCTGTCTCTGTACAAGAAAAGGGATACTCACGTAAAATCAATGTCGGGTTGGACATTAACAATAACCATAAATGTGGAAGTTTGAAAGCGAACGAGGAAGAAGAAGAAGATTACCAAAATTACATTTCCCACGAAAATATCCTGTATTGCGATCTCCATTCAGTCGAAAGTTTCCATCAACACTATTAGATCGTGGTCTGTATGTGTTAAAATTCATTGTACTTGCTGATGCCACTGGCAATGGATCCTTAATATTGGAATTGCTTAGGTTTTTACCAGGGTGTGCAGTTTGAAATTGTAGACCAAGAATTTAAAGTGAAGCCAATGAATCCGGTTTTCTCTCGTGGATATAGGCTAAAAAGTCCTTACTGACTGAGGATAACACCTTTCTCCCTGCTCCATATAGAACTTGGAACTACTTTATGCTTTTAGTTCTCTTTACGAAACTATCGATAAAGCAATCACCAGCCCGTGCAGTGGTGGTTCATGAATCACCATTCTATACGCTGAGGTTGCCAGCCTCAATTGACTGGGACATCTTCTAGCGATTTTCACATATTAAAATTCACATGGCAATATATATATATATATATATATATATATATATATATATATATATATATATATATATATATATATATATATATATATATATATATATATATATATATATATATATATGTTAGTTCACATGTTAGTAATATAAAATGTAAAATCACAACTTACGCCCATCCTGGTTCACAGACCTTTTGCTCAGATGAATATAAGAGACTTGAATCGGCCTCTTACACGTCGGAGTGTCGTTAATTTAATAAGTTCCCTCTCTGATTTTTGTGTGTTTCCTTCAGTTTCCTCAGACAGCGGCTTTCCTCATTAAAATGATTTCCTGGGCTGTTTTTGTAAGTCCTGATAAATACTCAGTTAAAAGGTGTCCGGTCTGATAAAATGGAATTCTGAATTCTAGGCTTCACTTTGGAAAGGTCTGGTGTCTTGGCAGGCGATCTTCACAGTAGTTTTGACTGACTGAAGCGTCAGGTTATACTCACTGCCTTCCCACGCATTCGTTGTTATGAAACTCAGATGATCAGCCAATCTGATTTGAATATTTTGCAGGACTCATTTAGTGCAAATTTTCAAACATCACTTTTCTGAAAATGGGCTGCAAACATCCGATTGCCGGGCAGGCGAACTTACAGACATATAGGTAACCTCACACGACAGTGTGTGTAAGAAGTAACAAATTATTACTTTCGCTAAAGCAATGTCTTATCTGTTGCCTGAACACACACAAAATCCGTCTTTTTACAGCCTTGGCGGAGTCGCACCCATGTCTTATCAGTGATTAAGCAGATTGCGCGGGGCGATGTACGTGTTAATATGTGTACTGATATCGGCAGCCCCTGCGATTAACCAACTTGGTTGTCGATAATGTTCACTCAGCCGCTCCTGCAAATGTTTAATATTATCATCCACAAGGAGTGTCAGATAAACAGACAAGACACAATATACTGAAAGTAGCGAAAGAATGTAGATACAAAACATCTGCTCCAGTGGACAGAGAAAGAAAGAAATTGCAACAATTGAAAGCACGCAACAAAATCCGTACTAAACGCATTTACCGATTACTGCCGTAGCGAAACAGGGATTAGGAAGAAGAAGGGGTCGCCCCAATCCATTATGTGACAGCCGGATTGCAACCGTGTGTCCATGAACTGTGCTTCTGGCTGGCCTAAGTATTGCAGCTTTAAAGACCATGAGCAACTTGATAGATAAGTGCTTGCCAACCCAAGATACCACAACTAAACCAGTTATGTTTCATGATGGTATGAACTAGAGACAGTTTTTAAAATGTTATTGTGCAAAGATTGTCATTGATTAATCATTTTCTTTTGAAGAAAAAAAAAAGAACAGAAATAAGCTTTAAATTGATTGATTTTGTTAAATCTGAAGCTGTTAACTTATTTCGAATAGGTTTTTTCTTTGCATATACTGTAATTGTGATTGAAAGGAGATCTTAAAGATAAGTATAATCTCACTAGAAGCATAGGTAGGTCCAGCGGGAAAGCAACTTACAGTCACTTGTTCTCTACTGCTATAACATCCGGACAGTGTGTTTAACAGCCTGGCTTCATCCTGTACCATTCATACACCAGTTCTCTTTTCGAAGTCTGGGGTACTTTTCATTAGATCAAGTACAATTTGATTCTATCCTCTTTTCACCTATTATCCCATCACGACACAGAAACAATTAAATGTATTTTATTCCGTGAAGTTTACGGCGCCATGCACAACTTATATTAATCGTGTCTAATGACATGCATGGGGGTGCAGTAGGCATATTCGGTTTTTGCCTCCTCGGAGACCATTGGAAGCTATACAGGGCTTTATTATATATATCTCTGTTAGTACCTAATTTGTTTGGTTGTTTGTTTGTTTCTGTGTTTTGCTTTTTTTTAGTTTTGTTTTTTATTAACTGATTTTTATTTTTTTTTAAACTAATCGCTAGCTATTTTTCGCTCATCCACGACTATAACTATTGCCCGTGAGAATCCGCTACTACATTGATGTACTCCTGTTGTTATCACCCATAAACTGTAGCATCCGACAAGTACTTAATGTTTTTTCTGAACAGCGAACTTCTCAGACTAAATTCAAATTTGAAATTTCGCCAAGTGGGTCCCTGAAAAGAACGCTTACTTTTCTAGCTGTTAGAATTACATTAATCTTAACATTCTCCTATCTACTTCAATCAACGAACGCTATTTGAATCATTCGCTGTTTGCCTCATTCCGAGTTTTTAAAAGGGGTACTGGAACAATCGGGCAAGAGGCTCGGACGGTGCTTGCAGAAACCAGTCATACTTTAACTTCTGCTTGAACATCTGTAAGTTCACCCACTTCGCCCTGTAAGTTTATTTACTACTCTGTGCTCGCGCAAATGACCACTTAATGTCAAGGTCAAGGATTCTTGAACGTATGCCAGTTAATCCACATAGAGTAAATTCAAATAGTCTATTATCTAAATATTTAAATTCGTTTCTTTTATTTACTCTCCCCTTTCTCACTATCTCTTTAAGATTTAAATTTTGAAGAAAAAAAGATTGCAGAATTTTGCTTGCGAACAATTATAAATATTCTAAAACCTATTAGGAACGGACCCCTTAGGTAAAGATTTTGGAAATAACGGAAGAAATCTGTCAGTGCCAAAATTCTGGTCCGCAATTGGAAAATGCAAATTTAGCAATCTCGATTGTTAATTAGCGCCGCAAGGTGGCAGACACGGACGCGCAAGCAACCTTTGCTGACACCCGCGGTGCTGGGGGGAGAGGGGGGGGGGGGGTGAAGGAAGAGGGTAGTATTACATTGTATCGTTCTCCTCATACTTAATTACTGTTTTGGTTATTTTTTTAAGGCTCTATATATAAATATATAAAAGGTAAAGGATCCCGTTACACGCCCATTGAGGCATATTGAGAATATGGTGTTAGGCCCATATATTCTTGACCATCGGCACACTAGGGGTGATGTGGTCAGCATCACCCCGGCCGCCTTAACCTTCCCAGAGTTTCTCTGGTACCCAATTGGGGCTGGGTCGACCCGAGAGCCGTTTGCTGCCTAAAAAAAATCACACTTCATCTGGGGATCGAAACATAGACCACTGAGCTAGGAAGCCAGTGCACTAACCACTATGCTACCGCGGTATATACATATATATATATATGTATATAGATATATATATATATATATATATCATCATCATGTGACTCCATTACAGCTGCTCTACCCCTTCCCAATTTCCCAGGGACCATGCCTTCCATCACTGTTTTTTCCAGACTATTATGTCTTTTTATATGACCGAAAAATTTCAGCTTCCTTATTGCGATGGTATTTAGGAGCCAATGTTCCTGTACGTTTAGTGAGTGCAGTACTTCTCTGTTGGTCTTTTTTTCTGTCCAGGGTATTCTCAACATCCTTCTGTAGCATTTCATTTCGAATGATGTAATCTTTTTTGCAACTGTTTTATTGAGTGTCCAAGTCTCGCAGCCGTATGTTGCTACTGGGAATATACATGCTCTGATCAGTTGTAACTTTGTTTCTTTGCTTGTGCCTTGCCATAGGTTTTTTCATCTGTATTAGCTTATGTGAAGCAATTGCAAGTCTTCTTTTAATTTCTACTGCACAGTCGCCAGAGCTGTTAATGATTGATCCTAAGTATTCGAATTCATTGACACTTTCCAGTTCTTCGTTATCAATTTCAATTTCTGGTTTGGTCTTTACTTTGTCTGTTGTCAATACTTTGGTCTTCTTGGTGTTTAGGTATAGATTCTGGGCCTCGCTGTGTTTTTTGGTGGACAGAAGTAATTGTTCAAGTCCTTTTGGGTTGGTCGATAGGAGGACTGTGTTGTCAGCATATCTGATTTCCGGGATCTGGTACCCGCCGATGTTAAATGAGTCAAACTCTGTGTGTTCTTGGTCATCTCTTACGTTTCTCATGATATTCTCGGCATAAATGTTAAACAGGTAAGGGGAAAGGGTACAGCCTTGTCTTACTCCTTTCTGTACTTCAAACCATTCTGATGTTTCCCCCTCTATTCTTACGGCTGCCTGTTGTTCTTGGTACAGCAGTGCGATGAGTTGTATAAGGTGGTTTGGAAATCCCATATTTTTCATAATAGCCCATAACTGCTGATGTTGTACACAATCGAAAGCTTTGGTGTAATCAATGAAACAAGTATGTAGGTCAACGTTGAATTCTCTACACTTTTTCTATGATGATCCTCATGTTGAATATATGATCTCTAGTGCCTCTACCTGGTCGAAAACCCGCCTGTACTTCATTTATTTCTGTTTCTAGCTTGTGTTGCATCCTTTTCATTATGATTTGTAAAAGTATTTTGCTGGCATGGCTTATAAGAGCTATAGTTCTGTAGTTTGTGCACAGTTTCAGGTTGCCCTTTTTTTGGCAAGGGTATGTAAATTGATCGTTTCCATTCCTTGGGCCAAATTCCGCTTTGCCAGATCTTGCAGCATAATGCATGGTATATACGAGCGCTGCCTTCTCCTCCTGCCTGTATCATTTCAGCTGTTATTTCATCACAACCAGGAGATTTTCCACTTTTTAAGTGTTTGATTGCATTCCGGACTTCCTCTATGGTAGGTTCTGGTTCACGTTCCGCTTCATTCATGACGTTGTTATCTGCCGCTTTGTTTATTTCCGTATACATTTCTTGACAGTACTCCTTCCATCTGTTCAGAATATCTTTACGTTCTGTTAGAGTGTCGCCTTTCTTGTCGTTTATTGCTCGGGGTGAGGTTTAAAAGTCGTTTTTCAATGTTCTTATTCAGTTGTTTCCCTGTCTTGTCTGACTTTATGTTTTTTTTGTCTTGTCTGAATCTGCTTTGTGTATTCCTTGTACAACTCCTGATTTTCTGTATCTTTTTTGGACTTCATTTTTCTTCTCTCTACCACCAACTTCAGTGTTTCGTCTGAGATGTATTCTCGTCTCTTTATACTTCTTTTATGAATTAACCTCTGTGCATTTGTAATATATACATCTCTGATGTTATTAGCAAGTTCATCTGGTGTCATTTCCTCCTGTACTGCCATAAGAATGTCAAATTTGTTCTGAATATCGACACTGTACTCTTCTGGTATGGCGCTTGTGTCATAACGTATTACTTTGTCGCTTGTAACGACTTTTTTCAATTTGATCTTGAAGTTTGCAGCAAGAAGTTCATGGTCGGAGTCACAGTCTGCTCCTGGGAACGTCTTGATGGATGAGATACAAGATCGCCACCTTTGTTGTATTAAGATATAATCTATTTGGTTCTTGCTTTTTCCGTCCGGTGACGTCCATGTATATAGTCTTCTAGGGTGTTGCATAAAAAGAGTATTCGTGATGACTAGGTTGTTTTCTAGGCAGAATGTTGTCAAGCGTTCTCCTCTCTCATTTCTCTGGCCCAATCCATAACTTCCTTTCACTCTTTTTTCATGTTCTAATCTTTCGTTTCCAACTTTGGCATTAAAATCTCCCATTATTATCCTAATATCTTGCTGCAAAATGCATTAGAGAAAGCAAATAAGCAAGATATTAGGATATATATATATATATATATATATATATATATATATATATATATATATATATATATATATATATATATATATATATATATATATATATTGACACATTATTCGGATGTATCGAACTATCGGCATTTACGGACCACCCTCTCCCTACTAGTCCCGTCGTGTTAGATATTACAATACTCAAAGGTACAGTAACACAAAAAAGAGCGAAATTCTTATTGTTAAATTACGTATACAATGTTCCAGGAAAGATAGACAGACGTTAGGACAATAATTGTCTTAACGTCTGTCTATCTTTCCTGGAACATTGTGAAGTAAGGTTCATTCATTGCCCTTCATTACTTTTTAGCTCCATGAGGAGTATAGGACTTCATCAAATTATTATGAGACTTTGAATCCTGTGTCCTCCATTCAATATTATTCCGTATCTTATTTATCTCTGTCTCGTTCATCTCAAGTTGCCTTCATGTGTGAGTGTTTCTTGTTTTGTAGTTTTTTTTCCACGTTCTATCTCCCTAAATTTGGATATTCCAGAGAGGAAAAGAAGTGGAAGTAAAAAACGATGATGACTGTGGCGACTATAATGATGTAGTTGATAAAGTTAATGATGACTGTGGCGACTATAATGATGTAGTTGATAAAGTTAATGATGACTGTGGCGACTATAATGATGTAGTTGATAAAGTTAATGATGACAAAAATGACGATGGTCTAGCTGTTGTAGATCAGCACTCATGATTACTTTAATGACGAAGGTGATGTTGATAATGCTCATAACTATAATAATGATAATAAATAACAACGGTGAAAGACATAAAAAAGAGTAGTGTGTTTTTAATTGCTAACGACAAAGTTCTCAAGCATTCAAAACGTCATTTCAGTTAGTTATCAATAAGTGGCTTAAGAGGCAGAAATGGCGCATGGGCTTAATAAGACGTTCCGCACACATTCATACGTGTTTAAGCTCCTAGCATAAATTACCACCATCTGTAAGTGCTCCCAGTTTTTAAGACATAAGCCTGCTCGTTTCGTCCATTAAAACGACCCAAAAAGAAAAATGTTTGTTCTTCTTTAGCCATTATTTAAATTCCCGAATCTATCCGTTTTGATGTAAGCTTTTTGTTTTAAAAAAAATATGAGCTTGTCAATTCTCCTAATGTGTTTTTCATAAAACATTGGCTGTAGCAAGTAAGCACTTTATGTCTTTGGTATGTGTGTTGTTTTTTTCTTTCTATCTCCTTTTGGGGAGTTGTCGTGAGTTAGTCTGCTTCACAACACAGCTTTTGTATAATCCTGAGTAACTCTGAAGAAAACCGCGCGCCATATATTGTAGAAATTGTATGATACACTAGCCAATGGAAAGACTTCCGTATTCGTGTGTTTACTACAGCCTTGGACAGGCAAAATGGCCAGTCCTCATTTGTGCAACCGAGTGAAGGATGCAAATTAATTACATAAGTAGGAAAGAAGTACCACTTGGAAGAGGTCTCTAATTCTACAACAGGAATGTTATTTTAGAGGTAGGTGTAAAGACTTCCACGAAAAGTAGTTTATTAAGAGAGATATATTGAGTGGAAAGGCTTCGACACATCGGGTTAGTCCCTGTGGTGAAGTGGGATGTTATAAATATTTATAGGGGACTTAGTGTACTGACTGAGATCAGCTGTGAAGGTATATATATCTAATAAGAGTAGTGTAATATATATAACCTTACTTGCTACCACATATCTATATATCTCAGTCAGAATTATTCTGGAATAGTGTGATGCTACGTTATGTGTCTAGGGTATGAGTATGGTGAAGTGTAAGTCACAACAACAGACAGATAAACAATTTAATTTAATCCACTCCTATTAACAACACTGTGACACTCACATACATATAACACTCTATGAGAATATCTTAAAGAAGTCACTCGTAACTTTTCAATTAACAATATGTATTCATTAATGTCATAAATGTGTATGTGTCCTGATTCAAATACAAAGGAACCAGGAATCACAATCAATGTTAATTACAAGTTATGTACAGAATGTATTAATATGAATCTGGGAGTGACATATATTATTAAAAATATCCTATGTGTGTCAGTTGTGTAATAGTAGTATGAGGTAATACTGGTTTTGTTTTGTTCAAGCTCTGTTGGTAGTTGTCATCATGACTTCAATAGTTTGTCTTAAGGAAATTAGTATTGGAGATGTTCTCAGTTCCTGATATTAAGACAATTAATTTCCCCTCTTAATATATTTTTACAAAGTCATTTCAAGATGAGGGGACATAATGTTGAGCTCAGCTGGCCAATTCGCTTATCTGGCGTGATGGCGGCAGGAAAGGACTCCTCTGCTCGAATTCTCCTCTGGGCTCAGGAGACACCTCACTGATAGCTAAAAAGACCAAGGAGTATGCTGTCCGACTCAGGATTCAGCAAAGCTCTGACCAGGTGCTGCTCACTACCATCAAGACCACTGTCCCTGAAATCAAGAAGGATGTACCTTCTACTTCATAACTAACTTAAACTCTCTTGTTACACTGATCACAACACAGCACAAACATTGAGTTCAGAGCATTAGGCCAACTGTCAGCTTCATTTGAAATACTTTATTCCAGTATTACCCTTCTTAATGGTTACTACGCCTCTGCAATTCCAGCATTATTTCTTTCTATTCAATCATCCAGGTGTCAGTGTACTGTTTGGCCATTCCATGCCGTTTGACTTTTCTCCGACACCCTCTGTTCAGGCTGGAGCATTACAGGCTTTACCTCACGTTTGCCACTGAACTACACATATATATATATATACAGGCATAAATCAACAATTCACATTCAATTTTCATTAAAAGATATTGAATGGTTCAAGCTTACCACAATTCATACGAATAAACACAGATACGTTGATTAGCAATGAATTCTGGCACAAACTGGCACAAATTCCCATCTGCTTATCTTCCAGGCTTTTATTGAGCAAAATATAAGCTGGCTTCAACGCACTGATGCTTTATCAAGCTTATTTAAACAAGTGGTTTCGAACTAACGCTCCCAAGTGTGTATATCAGCGAGTCTGACCAATGAGCCCCGTTTCGACAAGTGTTTGAAAAAATGTTACCTTTCCCCGTCTCCCCTAACAACCAAGATAGTATTTATAGCCCGACCAATCGTGGTTAGGCTTTCATTTGTTGCGCTCCAATCAATTTGGAGTTTACATGGTAGGCTATTTCTGTAACGTAAATTTTTTTCAAACACGTTAAAAAAAAATCTTATGAGCAGAAATGATTTTATGCTGTCAGGCACCCCCAATATTTTATTTTGGTTATAATTTATTAATTCCTGGACTATTTGCGTAACGTTTTACATATTATTCGTCAGCAAGCCCTAAGGAACCCAATTATTCAAATTTAAAAGAGCTACGCGGCTGCGTTCAAAATATGTATTTTCTACCTCCTGTTTCGAAGATGTGATGTCTGGGTACTGTTATGTTTTCAACCGTAAACCCATCTATTGTTATCTTTCCTAATAAGCGTTTTTTTATGATTTATAAACCTAACTCTGGGAAAGGGTAGTGTATTTTATCACTGTCCGTCTATTCAGGGTATAATTTAAACCTTAGATGAATAAAATCACTCCAAAAATAAGAAAGATAAGGGGGAAACTAGTTTTTCATAATTGAACAGAGAGACAAAATATGCCTCATTTTGGGATTCGCAATACCCCGTTAGCCCCCTGCTTTTCGATACGCCGGATGTGCTAGTATAAATAGACCTTGCCCTTGCTAAATTGGGGCCATAAGATTTGAAAAACACAGCGGTAACTTGTAAATGAAGACTGCCTTTGCCAGTTGTACCTGAGAGCAGATCAAGTTTGCCATTAACAGCTCGTCTGTGTGTGCATGAGGGTAAGAAATATATATATATATATATATATATATATATATATATATATATATATATATATATATATATATATATATATATATAATTATATGATTTGCTATTAATTCACTACAGTGTGTTGGTAAATGTGTAGACGTGTTTCAGCAACCATTATGTAATTTCTGAAGGACTTATCCGCCTGTGTACATTCAAATTAAATTGAGAATGATAGCAGAACTGTGTCTGTAGGTTTGGAAAAGCTTTTATAGAAATATTTCTTGAGGAAATGGGACACATGCCTGGAATATAAGAAAGAAGGACAGAAATTGTTTTAATGTATGGATCAAGGTATTACTTAGTATTTTATACTAGACCAAATCATTGTATGAAGGCGGATCATGGATAGATGGATCTAACTAAGTTTTTAAAAGGAAAGTGTAGTCACTGTGAATTGGATTTGGGTAGTGCTGGTATGATTTGGGTAGTGCTGGTATATATTGTCCTGTGCATTTGCTAGCACATTATCTGACACTGTCTATCGTCCCCATCTTGTGTAATAATGGAATAGTGATGGACCATATAGGGGTTACGTTTATTTTTGTTTCAGGTTCTATCCTGACAACTAAATAACAAAAACTTTATAGTCATCCACCTCTGCTGGACTCTGCGGTGCAAGTGCCCTTGTGGTTAACAGGGCCAGATACCCAGCTTCCACCGCCTGGAGAAATTCAAAATACGTGTTCGTCCATGGCAGGAGAGTGACAGATCTCTAAACACAAGATAAGTGGCAAAACAAAGCCACTGATCAGCGTATCCAGATTATACCCCTATACTAAAAGACAAGATGCAAATAAACATACAGTGAATGACGAAAAGTGTCGACATAAATTTACCCATTACCAGTGTGATGGGGCCGTAAAGACACCCCGGCTTCCCCTTCATGTTCAGGGCATATTTATCACCCATATATTTTCGATGTGCGCGCAGCACGCTGGGATGTGAAAAGTGATATAAGATATATTAGTTTAGGCCACAATAAAGCCAAAACTATAATGGTGTTATATTTGATAGTCGTGTGTTATAACTGATAGTTGCGGCCATATTTGTGTTTTCATGCCTAATAGAGCAATAAAGGCGAGTGTTATTTGCGTTGCGCAATTACTACGCGCCGCGCAGTAAGTGGAGTGATTCGCTCGAAGGCTTATAAAAAAGAGATAGCGAGCGGCAAACGGGCCAATTTGAAGATTCAGACGAGACGAGAGAAAAACGAAGTTAGGCTAGCCCTGTGTCGGTAGAAGAGGAACAGAGACATGACACGTGAGTTTGATTTAAAAGCAGATTAGCTTATTTCCTAGTGAAATTACCATTATTTCCCTGTAGCTTTAGAATTATATTGAGCGTGTCTGTTTTAATGGTTAATGAAATAAATAGATTGATGTGTTTCCAGGACCTGATAATTTAGTCTTGAAATATAAATGAGTGAAAATAATATGCGTGGATTGATTTTAATAGTGTAAGTCCAAATCACAGATGTGAGAGTTTTAGTAGCAATTATTTCATCCATCAGACCAGGTAAATATAGTATGAAAGTATTTCATACATGAAACCAGGCAGAGAAGCGATCTATTACTTGAATTTAGATAATATTAACTGTTATCAAGATGGCAGCCACGTGTTCATGAAAGGCGGCGCGTCATCATGCTGTGAATAAAGAAGACTTTTATTACAAATAAGGGAGGGAAACCTGAGGCCTGTAAACAGTAAATTAATATGAAATTAATATGAAACAAATATAAAGGTATGTTATCAGGCACTCGCAGGAAATAAAGAAGTAGAACACCAGACAACAGAAAAACAACAGACATGAGTGGCTTACCCAGGATTTGAACACTGGACCTTCCGTGCGACAACCCCGCCTAGCCATGCAAGCGAATCACACTATCCGCTCTGCCATCTACGCATCATTAAAAATGATGTTTCAATGGCAGGTCAATAGTGCGAACCACAATACACGACACCAGAAGTCCTCCATGGGCAGTTCAGCCTATTAATGACGCAATCACTTCTGTTGTATTTCTATCAAGCAGTATAGGCCGAATCCAACAAGACCCTTAGGACCTTGATACTGTGTCCAGTAAATGATAGTAGACTAGAACAGTGAGAACAGGATAGTGGGTAGGTTTGGTATTGTACAAACATTTATTACAAATAAGGGAGGGAAACCTGAGGCCTGTACAATACCAAACCTACCCACTAAATTAATATGAAACAAATACTAAAGGTCATGTTATGGGACACAGTATTAAGGTCCTAAGGGTCTTGTTGGATTCGGCCTATACTGCTTGATAGAAATACAACAGAAGTGATTGCGTCATTAATAGGCTGAACTGCCCATGGAGGACTTCTGGTGTCGTGTATTGTGGTTCGCACTATTGACCTGCCATTGAAACATCATTTTATGATGCGTAGATGGCAGAGCGGATAGTGTGATTCGCTTGCATGGCTAGGCGGGGTTGTCGCACGGAAGGTCCAGTTTTCACATCCTGGGTAAGCCACTCATGTCTGTTGTTTTTCTGTTGTCTGGTGTTCTACTTCTTTATTTCCTGCGAGTGCCTGATAACATACCTTTATATTTGTTTCATATTAATTTCATATTAATTTACTGTTTACAGGCCTCAGGTTTCCCTCCCTTATTTGTAATAAATGTTTGTACAATACCAAACCTACCCACTATCCTGTTCTCACTGTTCTAGTCTACTATCATTTACTGGACACAGTATTAAGGTCCTAAGGGTCTTGTTGGATTCGGCCTATACTGCTTGATAGAAATACAACAGAAGTGATTGCGTCATTAATAGGCTGAACTGCCCATGGAGGACTTCTGGTGTCGTGTATTGTGGTTCGCACTATTGACCTGCCATTGAAACATCATTTTTTTGATGATGCGTAGATGGCAGAGCGGATAGTGTGATTCGCTTGCATGGCTAGGCGGGGTTGTCGCACGGAAGGTCCAGTGTTCAAATCCTGGGTAAGCCACTCATGTCTGTTGTTTTTTCTGTTGTCTGGTGTTCTACTTCTTTATTTCCTGCGAGTGCCTGATAACATACCTTTATATTTGTTTCATATTAATTTACTGTTTACAGGCCTCAGGTTTCCCTCATTTATTTGTAATAAATGTTTGTACAATACCAAACCTACCCACTATCCTGTTCTCACTGTTCTAGTCTACTATCATTTACTGGACACAGTATTAAGGTCCTAAGGGTCTTGTTGGATTCGGCCTATACTGCTTGATAGAAATACAACAGAAGTGATTGCGTCATTAATAGGCTGAACTGCCCATGGAGGACTTCTGGTGTCGTGTATTGTGGTTCGCACTGTTTACCTGCCATTGAAACATCATTTTAATGATGCGTAGATGGCAGAGCGGATAGTGTGA
Source organism: Oreohelix idahoensis (assembly GCA_024509875.1). NCBI lineage: Eukaryota > Metazoa > Mollusca > Gastropoda > Stylommatophora > Oreohelicidae > Oreohelix > Oreohelix idahoensis. Next base: position 99,897 of record JAMPIV010020541.1, read on the forward strand.
TTCGCTTTATATTTGTTTCATATTAATTTCATATGAATAAAGAAGACGCTTAGTTATCACGAGTTATCAAGCCTACAATGTTACGCTATTGACACGTGGGTGAAAGTAGGTTAAATGTAATTTTCCCCAGTAATAGAAGAGAGAGTTTTCGTGGTAAATTTCCTTTGGGTGATGTATTTAGTTCCAGTTTTGTTAAAGTCAAGAATAATTATATTTTATTCTTTGATGCGAGAGTAATTAAGTGTATGTCACGATTATTGATTACTCTACTGTATATATTTAATGGGTTACTTTGAAGTGAGAATAGCCATTTAGATTTCTGGTGAGATTAGAGCCACTCCTTTGTGCGTAAGGCACGTTGAGACAGGTGTTTCTCTGTTTGCTCCTTGCAAAGCATAGAAACACCAATGCGGCTGGTGTCCATTACAGGCCCACAAGAAGCATTTTTAGGCTATTGCAGTGGTTGTTTCTGTAACAATGTGTTTCATGTGATGAGTTCCCAATCTCATCAGGGGTCATATACGACACGCTTGTTTCCAGGCGCACCAATCGTCACTTACGACATGTTCAGAATGCAGTAATGAATATTGAGATGGATCAGTTGCGAGGTAGTGGTTTATGCCCATTAAGGAGAGTATTGGTTGTACATATTGTTTAATTCTATTTGATACATATTTTATTATTATTTAATTATGGTTATGTGAAGAATGGTTTGTGAGAGCACGTGGGCTCACTTGGAGATATATATTTCTCTTCTCCGCTCCTGATGGAGCATGGGGCCACCAGTGTGGTTTGCCTCCGCATGAAGCATTCAGATGCTCTTACAGTAGTGGTTTCGGTAGCAACCTATGTTACACGGTGAGATTGCCAGCCTCATGCACAACACCGTACTAGTCTCGCTAGACGACATGCATGTGTGTGTGCATGATAGTTGAATATTCAGTTTCACGCAGTGTGGAAGGACAGTTTGACAGGTGAGAGCATGGTGTTCCTGATTATTTAACTATTATGATTTTTACTAGTCATTGCTTTGTTTGCATCTACAGATTAGCAATCGAGCACATGCTGGGTGTTTGTTTGGTGTTTGGTTTGTTGGTTTATTTGTTTAATGTTTGCTTCGTGTGTTTAAATGTCACTGATAGGGTTGTAGAAATAAATACAGCCCCTGCCTCAAGAATCAGAGTTTTATTGTTGATTAGGGTTGGTTGCGAGTGTGCAAGAGAGTGATCAAATATCACAACATCATCATCATCACCTAGCCCACCCTATCACACTAGCTTCACAGTCAAGAAATGGTGACAAAACTCATTAGTATCATATCAATGTTCTTTAAAAGGAGATAATTAATCCAGTTGATAACCTTCAACAATTGAATGACTTTTGATATTGTTAATTATTTTCATTGTTTATTGATTTATTGTTGTAAATAAATTTGATTTCATTTCAAACTTTCCAGACCAAAAAGAGAAACGGTATAGGCTAAATAAATTGTAAATATTTACCAACAGACTTACTTACTTATTAAAGTTGAGTTCATGTTCTTGTTGGAAATAATTTTGTTAATATCTCCTAGCAGAGTCAACAATAATAATAATAATATAATAATCAACGGAGGATCTTGAGAGGGAGCCCATAGGGATCCAGGATAATACAATAACATCCTACCTGGAAACTTATACAGCTTGACCCTACCTTTGATATCCATACACCCTTACTCTTTTCAGAGAAGGGGGTATAACTTATAAGACCAGACTCTTATCTGGCCCTATCCTGGTATCACCTGATACAGCTTTTTGTCCAGGATATCTTATATTTTAATAACATCTCAACCCTCTCGCGACAGGAGTCCGTTGTTTCTTCATGTCGCCCATTATATTTCATCTTCAAAAATTACTCTTTCACTCTCTCTTTCTCTCTCTGTATATGCATGTGTGCATGTATGTGTATGTGTGTGTGTGTTACATTAGTGAATGCAATGTTCATTTTAACTATGTACTGTTGCAGCTTGGAACGTTTTAATCTGATAACCCTTTTAGAATTGTATTATTGCAGTACTGAAATATAAAAAGACAGCAATGCCTATTTCTTTATCCTGATGAAATTAAGAATTCATGTCTTTGTTCCTTCTTTCATTTGTTCGTTCTCCCCTTAACTCTTTTTCTGGGACAATGTGATTAATGTGACAAATATTTGTGAGGGACGTTTTCAAGTTTTCAATGTCAATAATCGCATGATGTTTGTACTCTCGGTAGAACCATCACAAGCTTTAGTATACTACTTTGATCAACACTGTAGGTATATTGTTTTTCATACATTCTCCGATAATATGTTAGATTATGTGTTGCGGGCTCTACGATTAGCATTGTATCTACTCTAAAAAGAGAAGACATGTTTTAGTTTTTTTTAATTGAAGAGCATATTGTTTACTCATCTTTCAGTTATTTCTTCCGAAGTCCAATAATACCTCAAGTAATGAAGGCCACTTTTATGAATATAAAAAAAGCCTTCAAAAACTGGTTGGACATGAAACTGATTGGTTGTCATGAGACATGTAAATATTAGAGGTCAAATAATTATGGAAAATAACAACTAAGAACAGACTTTTATAATTGGGTGCTTGCGTAGAATAGATGGATTAAAATGTTGTAACAAAGTCACCTACGTGGAAATCGTTACAAGGACTAAACAAGTACTATTGGAACAAGAAATGACAAGAAGACACGGGCGATGGATGGGCACTTTGAGGAAACCTGTTGGTCCTGGTTCCGGAATTCCTAGGGAAATAGAAGTAGACGCAGGCAGAAAATCATCTAGAGGAGAGAACTGGAAACAGAAATGAAAACAATGACGAAGACACAGAAAGACCTTGAGCTGGTGAAATGCGATATCAGACCTAGCTTGTGTTTGTTGAAGACATATGCTCTTTGGTTATCTAAAGTGTATTGATTTAAAGAATTACGCAGTGGAACAAAAGGTGAACAAAATACTCTGGCTTACGCCACACACATTCAGGAAACCAGTTGATAGCATTATAAGGTAGTTCTTGTTCTAGAATCTCCAAGTGTTCGAGAAACCAAAAAAAAAAAAAAGACAAAGCCAGGTGCGCACTGAAAATCGCAACAAACTTCTATAGGGAAATCTTATGTGAACTCGCAAAACATAAATTCAGCTATATTTTTTTATAATTAATGCACCGAACAGAATAATTCTTTTTGGGGATTTGTGCAGAAACTACTAATACATGTAATTATGGCGGGGGAGTGGGGGGGGGGGGGAGGGGGGGGGGGGGGGGGAAGGGGGGGGGGGGAGAACGTTATATTTGATATTTTCTAGGAAATTATGATTTTGTCTCTAAACTAGCACAGGTTCGCAAAATAGCCTTCAAATCCCACGAAAGTTTTCAAGCAGGAAAGGACCAAATGATTGGACGATCGAGAGCAAGCAGGAAAGTTACGAAATGACTAGACGTTCGGAGAAAAGGGTAGACCTGAGATGGGTACATAAAGAAGCAAATATATAAGTTAAAAAATAAAATAATATGAAATCAGTTTTACAAGTACATAAAGAAGCCGTGACAGACATAGTCCGTACTCCCTGAAATCACTTCAAGCTCTGCTAGAGTTGAGAAGTTAGACGAGAGCGTTTCCTCTTATTGTTAGAAATAATCAGTCGCAACATTATCAGATATCTGACTGTCGCCTTTACTTATATATTGTACTGTCGCTATAATGTAGATGATATCTTACTGTTGCTCTTAGCTGATAACGTACATTACTGCATATATGCCATTATCTACATAATTAGCTGCAAGTACAAAACTGTTGTATCTCATCTCCATAACATTATACGTCCTCGCTCCTCCCACTGGAGCTTATCTTTATCCATTTTTTTTTTTTAATCAGCACTTTTCCCATTTACCATAGCGAAAAATCCTAAAACATTCTTGTAATTTTTCACAAAGTCTTTTGTGGCATTCCTTGTTTCTGCGTCTCTGGCGATAAACTGGAGGCAAAGGACGCTAGAGTCGGCGAGGAGACGAAGCTTTGTTTGTGCAGACGTGAGGACGTTGAAGAGACCCTCTCGCTAACCTTTCTCCTCGGTAGCAGCGGGTGAGTATCGTCTGCTGAGCAATGCTTTTGATGAGTTGTCATAAAGACAAGTGCCAGGATATGGGTATCCACTCACAGATACAGCAATAAATAGAAGTGGGAAAAAATGAGAGGAAATATTTTCATTTTACTTTAGATCTTGAAAATGGTCTTTCATAGTTTTGTCTCAATTATGCTGTACCTGTTTTTCTCTATAGTCTCTTTCGCTGTTTCAGATGTGCTTCTTGCCTGCGTGTACGCCCACACGATGTTAATATTTGAGAATTTACTCTTATCTTCTGGATTCTTATCAATGCCCGAGGAAGATATACATGAATGCTACTAAAGAAGTTCAAAAAAATGATGGGCTGTCGGTAGCAAAGACAATATACTTCGCTCAATAATGCTATTATTTTTTCTTATGACGCTTGAAACACTGTTTATAGAATTTTTAATAAAAAATTTACCTACATTTTCTCGATTTAAATGTATAAATCAGGGGTCGGCAACCAGTCGATCCCAGTGTACCGGTAGATCTCAGTGGATGATTTGGTAGATCGTTGGGCGACTAAGGGCAAAAAAGAGGCTTTTTTTTCAAACTGAGGAACTTTCGGACTAGACCTCTCCAGCCGGCATTTAAAATCGTGGTTTCCCCCGCATTCAAAATGAAAACTCTCTAGCTGGTTACTAAAATATGTTCGTGAACTGCTTGACATAGGAACGGGATCTTTTCTTTATACGGTTCATCACACCCCCCTTCCCCGGGCTTAAAATTACACACAAACACACACACGTATATGGTTGATCTTTAGACGGCTCAGTGTTAATAAAGTAGATCCGAAAAACTCATGGATTGCCGACCCCAGGTCTGAAGGATCCGTTACACATACACAACAGTAGAAGCAACAAAAACAAAAACAACATTAAAATATCAAAATATTTCATTAACGCGAACCTACAAAGCTCAACAAAATTAAATAAAAACGAAATAATTAAATAAATACAAGAATATAAGAAGTTCTTGTTAAACTTAGAAGAGATTATGGAAGGAAAAACACAGCTTTGTTTATTGGGAAGTAACATCAATCAAAACATAAGATCAAATTTCTCTCATATATGCATTTCTTTACGTATCTCTGTGAAGAACAGTAACTTAAAAAATACACTCAAAGTCTTCTTGCACTGTGCCATCCAGTTTCTTTCCGGGTCTTCTTCAGCACATTCATGACCGTCTCCACTTGCCTTCTCCATGCGTGTGGGTTGCGTTTTTTTTTCTTAAAGCCTACTTCGCCTAATGGTCACACCGATCCTGAGTTGAAGAATACTTTTTTTTTAAGTAAGCATTTTACTTCGTATGTCACGTGAGGTTCTTAAACAGTTGGCGTTATTCACACAAGAAATGAATAAAAAAGCAGCCATACGGAGATTCCACCCTCATCATATAAAATAAATTGCTGTAGAAACAACCACTGCACGAGGACATGAATTCTTCGGTTGCAAACTTCATATAAGAGGACCAGCTGTAGTGGTGACCCCCATGCCCCATAGGGAACGAAAAGGGAAATGATGATTATGATGTACAGAAGTTTGGACTGACCAACATTTCGAGCTCCTATTCAAAAACACATTTTTAAGTGAAATTTTTTAATATATGTTTTGGGGAATTGACGGCTTTCTGTACGTGGGTGCGCGCGCGCGCGTGTGTAGGTGTTTGTGTGTTTTGAATCAGATAATACATCATGGTCTCCAAAATAAAGGACCTGGAAGCCCAAGTGGAACAGTCTCAGTTACGGTGGTTTGGCCATGTCTGCAGAATGGGAGAAGGTCGGCAAGCACAACAAATATGAGAAACAAAGAGACAGGGATCCAGACCTCCAGGCAGGACGACCCAGAGTCCGCTGGGAGGACAACATTAAATAATCTCTGAAAGACCGGGTCTGCAGAATGGGAGAAGGTCGGCAAGTAGTTCTTCAAATGTAACTCATTTCTAATAAACTATCAGCATGATTTTAGTAGTGAATATGATACCTCAATCGTTTCCAGCAGACGACGAGAAGCGAAACCTGAGTACGCATATTGCCTCTGATATTATGAACACTTGAAGCTGTTTTAAGTTAATAGAGTATAAGTTCTACAGATTTAGAATACTGGCTCCAGTTCAGAATAACGGCTAGCTTCACAACAACAACAAAGCAGAGAAGAGGTACCACCTCAAACGGCACTATGGATAGCTGAAACACAGAATTTACTAGTTACAGGAGAACACTTGTAGATCTGTGTCCTGACACAGAACAAAGAAGTAGTTTACTGCATCTTCCCATCAACAAAAAAAAGAGGTTATTTGAGCCCGGAGGAAAGGGGCTTTTAATGTCTCATTATTTCGGAAAAGTGCCGACTTTTTCTTTTTGTTATCAGTGTTAAACATGGTCGCTCTGTTGCGGGTCTTCAGTAATTAATTCATACATGTCAGAAAATGTTATAAGACCAAAGTAGTCTCTATTTTATTAAAGTTGGTTGTAGCGGATCACAGCACAAATGGGAAAAACTAAACACGTGTATTACGGTATAAAGAAAACCCATGGTCCCCAGAAATGTGAGACCGTACCGCTCAAAATTATCAACCAAAGAAACTGTTCGATGAAGGTAAACAATTGGAGAGACCGGTCGCGCACTGCTCAAAGATCTGCTCTAGAGAAAATGCCGTCCCACCGGCAGCCCTCAATGCTGTTTAATGTATTCCAACTATGGCGAAGCTAGACGCTGAAACAACATTCAAAGAATTCCGCAAGGTCAATGATAGCTTGGCCCTGTCAAAGTATCAGTCAGCAATGAGATTCCTCCTGATTTTATCAAATGCTGCAAAGCACAGTGCTGCATCCCTTCCATGTGATGTATGTAAGTGATGAAAAGTGGCAACTATTGCGATTTGCCAAGATTGTATTTAATTGTAAAATTATGTAAAACTAAAGGAGGCAGAAGCGATTGCAACAAATATAGAGGCATCTCTCTACTTAGTTTTATTGGTAAGGTCTTTGACATAGTCATTTTAGTGCGACTACACAAATTAAATGAGTGTATATATCCAGAGTTACTATGTGGATTCCGAGCTGGCAGATAAAACACTAGGTATGATCGTTTCCCACCATCAATTTCAGTAAAAGTCAAGAGAGCAAAAAACAACATCTTTATACATTGCCTTCATTGACCCCAAAAAAGGCATTTGACCTAGTTAGCTGGGATTTACTATTCAAAATTCTCTTAAGAATAGGCTGCACCACTACACTACTGAAAATCATAAAGTCGTTCCACGAAGACATGAAAGAAACAACTAAGCATGAGAATGTTGTAAAGAACATTAAACACAGTTTTGAGAAAATTTTATTTCGAACTAGTGCCAGTACCTGAAAACAATTGCATAAGATTTTAGAGAATGACGTCATTGTTGAAACGAGCGCTCATCGGACGCTTATAAAAACGGCAAGTTTGAACATTGGACACACACACGAAATCAGAGAACGCAGAGAACTTTAGGATAGAGCGAGTCACGTATTATTTCACCATTGTGTATTAGTGATAGCCTGCCTTTGCTAGAACTGGTCCTGTTAGTGTATTTCTGAGAAGACCAGAGGCTACTGTACTTATTTTGTAAAATAATTGCATATTTTGTTGCTGGTTGTGTATAATAAATTTAAATATGTCACTTCATTGATCAATCATGCTATGGAATGTATAATAGAAGAATAAGATGGATGGAAAGTGGAAACCACACCAGATAACAGTCTACCTGGTTGTGCTGGTATCTCTCCTATATAGCAGTGTGGAGTCAACAAACATTGTCAACCATCGTTTAAGGAGCACTCAGATAAGTGCAGAAACAGAAGAACATTAGATCAAGTTATGTGTGAAGAGTCAAGTCACATGAAGAAAAAGACTGGTTAACTTTTTTCAGAAAAGCAGAGACACTTTAATTCAGTTAAAGTACACTATAATATCATTGTGATTTCTGTGGATATTGTGTAAATATAAAATTCGTATCCATATATCATTTCCATCACTACCAAGATCAGAAGAAAAGAGAATCATAATTAATAAATTGATTTTAATTGTAACTTGGATTTTGTTAATTTCATAAAGTTACCATGGAGTTCTTCAATTTGAATTTCATTGTTAATTAAAGCACAGGATAGTTGTTACGAGGGACACCTCAGACTCTTGAATCTACTTATTACTATCTGGACAAGAGCTCTTTACAGTTTGACTATAACCTGTTCCATCCATACAACAGTGCTCATTTCTGTGGGTTATTATTTATAGACCAGTATTCATTATCTGGAACTATCTTTATTATCTTCACTATACTATAGTGATTATCTAGTTACACAGTGGATATATACTCTCCAGTCACACTGTAGGCACACCTCTCCAAAACAAAAACATATAATCTCGTTACACTATGATCTCGTTACACACCACTGCCAATTTATATTTATCGATAGTGATAACTGGTGCACCACTCACATCCTGACTCATCACATTTATGTTCTTTAGACTTATTGTGAGGCCAAAGTCCTTCTATGCGTGGTGAAGCGATTCATCAAGCGCTGAAGCTAATGTTGGCTTTGAGTGACGACTGCAGCGTCATCAGCGAATAACACGTCTCTTATATGCCCCTTCTGATTTTTGTTTTTGTCGTCAGCCTTGCGAGATTAAACAGTCGGCCATTGGACCAAGTGTGAAGGCATATTCCTTCTGTTTCATCTCTGAATGCATGTTTCTAGAGTAAGGTAAAGAAGATCCCGAGGAGGGTTGGAGCCAGAACGCAGCCTTGTTTAACGCCGCTGCGCATGTCAAAGGGATGTGATGTGCTTCCAGCATATTAGACTGTTTCCTTCATGTCTTCATCGAATTACTTTATCATTTCCAGCAATATAGTAGGGCAGCCTATTTTCAGGAGGATTTTGAAGGATCCATCCCTACTAACCAGGCTAAATGCCTTTGTGAGATCTATAAAGGCCTTTTCTGCTCTCTTGATTTTCCTGAAGCTGGCAGAGAGAAAAGTTCATGCCTTGCAATTGGAATAATGTTGCAATAACATATGTAAAAATTAACAATAAATAAGTTGCCACGATATAAACAACTGTATTAATTGTTACTTGTGTGAATCAAAAGAAGAAAAATTTAAAATTTATCACATTATCAGTTTGATTTTGATATTTTCAGAAGATTAAGAACCATTACTACACCGGGCAACGCCGGGTACCTTACACCCAGATTATATATATATATATATATACTTAAGTCCGCCTCGAGTTCGAGTCAATTACACTGCTTATATATATATATGGCCAAAAAGTTTAGATCCATAGAGAAATAAGCTAAATAGTTTATTTAAATATCCCTGTCTTGGTACATGAGAACAATCTCGGTGTCTTCTTCTTCTTCCGTCCTTAGCCAACGACCGGCAAAGCAGTCAGTGGCCATTACGCCTAGTGGCGTCTTAAGGGCAACAGCGAATAGATTTTCCTTGCCGTTGTTCCCATCACGCCTAATGGCGTCTTTAGGGCAACGACAAATCAATCCGTTTGTTGTTGTTTCCGTAATCAAAGTGACTGGCAAACGGATGATCAGCCCGTTGGTAATCTCGGTGTGTTCATCTATTATTAATTTAGAATACATATTGGCAGTGAAAAAAAAATTTGTTTAATGATTATTTTAGTTAGAAGAGAGAGAAAATGTATATAAGGCAAATTGGATATGGTTCTAGACTTTTGGGCCACCCTATATGTGTGTGTGTGGGAAATTGTGGGGGGATGGAAAGAAACTTTAAATTTTAGTCCTAGTTCTTGTCCAAGGAGAGAAATGGGAACATTTTTCTTCTCATTTTTGAGCTAAGCGAAGAAGTACAACGAAGTTGAGACAAAAGAGACAAGAACGACATCCGTGTTGGTAAAGTTCACAACGGGGGGGTGTTAATGTCTAGTTTATGCAAAACTTGCCCGTTTATGCACAACTTGCCCGAACCTGTACACATCGATACCCTGTGCCTCAACCTTACCGCATACACAAAAACAACGAAACAAAACATCTCAAGGTACACTTCAATCAACAATTTCTTTGGGGTCCAATCACGAGTTTAAAATCCACATTTTACACCAGCTCGCAGTCGAGCCGCGAGACTTCAGTGTAGATGGGAGAAGAATAGACAACCGTGCGCTGTTGAAACATCTCTTAGTGCCTATTTGCAGAATTAAAAACACATTTCATTTTCCCTGTGTAAATACTGACGCCAAATCAGTTCCTGCTTTTCTAGGGTCCCGATCTCTAGCTAACGTGTACAAGAATAACACTTCGCCGTTCGGCCTTGTCACATGTGCGTGTGGGGCGGAAGGGAAAATACGGAAACTGGTGTGCGAGACATGTGTTGAACACGTTCGGTCCGAGGGTTCACCGAGGGGAGTCTGATGAATGCGGTTGAGAGTCCTAAGAAATAACTGCCATCAAGCTTCCAGGTCGTAGTGTATCCATAGAAATGTGTTTGTGTGTTGGGTGGGGAAGGGGGCAGGAAACGTGTGATTTCTGATCCGGCAAGCGTTTGTGCACAAAACAGTTCGAATATACATATACATTATTCTTTAGCAAATCACTGCAGTAAATGTGTAAGACGCTAAGATTGGACAGTAAATTAAAGGATAGTCTAATATAAGATACTGCCGTAGGGTAGTGAAGCTTTAGAGACCACTATACTTGGTGGTGGAGTAACCTGTTCCCTTCCTCGCTGCCTTTTCCGTCCCTAACTCAAGAGCAAAGTCAGGTACCAACATATAGCTTGATAGACTGGGGCGTGTCCATACCGTGAATTTAACCCGGGACCTTTGCCGCGAGAGACCAGCTCTCAAAGCACTTTATTAATTAATCGGACGCTTACAATAAAAATATTTAAACAGTTCCCTTTTCGCTCCATAATGTATGATGGAGCCACCGTGTCAGCTGACCCGCCTGACAGAAAGCCTACACCAAAGCATTCATGGGCTCTTTCAAAGGTAGTTTCTGTAGCAATATGTTTCACATGGAGAGGCTGCTAGCTCCGATCACAACCTCATGTTACTCGCACCTTACGACATGCTTGAGGGAAGTATAGTTCTATTCTCTTTATCTCCTTGGAGACCACCCCTCCCACGTCCGCCAACTACAACGAGTAGTAGAGATAAATTCTTACATATAAATTATGCTTATATTGAATCTAGAGTCTTGTGCTCTTTCGTTCTGTTTGGCTTCCTAACAGCCAGAACATTAGAAGTATACCGCAATTTTACGAAAGTTTGTTACAATGTACGTAGCGGTCGATTGCGGTACAATGGTTCTCAAAATTAGAAATATGCAAGATATAACTAATGGGATAGTTGAATTAACAAATACGTTACAGTTCGTTCAGTCTTGTCTTTACGCATTTCATTGTTTGCAGAATTTCAATTCCGTTGATATTATTGCTGATTTTTAAGGTGTCGTTCATCACTAATTTGTTTATTAAGCTAAACGAAGATAAAGTTTCATCCATATTTTATCTCCCCTTCTTACCACTGTGCTGGCTCTATCTTACAGCTAAAATGTTTAATCTTTAAGTCTATCCCACGTTCCGCGTAGTGCGCCACAATAAGGTACAATATTATCCCAAGGGCTGCCTGTTGCGCCAGTTTCGCTATGACCAGATTTCCACGTGTTTGAACTTTGCTCGATATAAAATAAATTTATTTATTGCATAAAAGACTTTAAAAATTTCAAATTATTCTGCAACTAACATACAACGACTGTCTACATTATACTACATTTTCTGATTAATATATGTACTTACTGCTTGATTAAAAATGTGTTTACAAAAGAAATAAAAAATTGGCATTCATTCTGGTGCAATGGTAAAACCTAAAACCGGCCCGGAAGAGAAAGAATCAAATGGGTGTGTTTGAGTGATCTTTAAGTACGAATGTTTTGTGAATGATATAGCAGTCTTGGAGCTATAACAACGTTAGATAATTAGTCTGACCTTCCTAAAACGCCACTAACAGTTTGTAGAGAGGAAATGTTAACGCAAAAAGAAATGTTAATGCAAAAAATATAATAATGCGATGAGTGTTTTTAAAGCGCACAGGTTATTTGAAGGTTACAGCATAGCGAAGTAAATACACCAGATTCTTCAAATTATTCAAACCACTTGAGATTTTCAATCACATTGTCAGCCTGTAATTATTTCATGGCTGAATTAGTTTTAGAATTTTTTTTCTCTCACCAGTGCTCTCTTCTGCCAGTATACCGCGAGTGGGTTCCTCAACCAATCCTACAGGCCTTTTAGTTGCCGAGAGGTAAATTAAATCTATATCGTAGTGATGATACCACATCTTATCTCGCTCTTGGAGATTTATCCACCATCTTCAGTATCCCCTGGTAGAGAGACGCGGTCTAACCTCCTGGCTTTGATATCTATCTTTGAACAATTTCTTCCTGCTTGCATACTCCTTAGGTGTACATATCACGACAGATGCGGCTTTCCACAAACCAAAGTGTTATTACCTGCGATCTACTTGAGTCACTTTAAATATGACAGAAAATAAGCCATTTTTATGACGTATCAACTTACTCAATCGTGATTAAACAAATAGACTCCACTAAAGGAAGTGTTATCATTACACCATCTGGATAGATTACATTTCTGCTTACAGACACTTACAACCAGTAAGATAAATACAACTTAGCTTCGGGTTTACGACTTCCAAGACAGTTTATGAAATAACATTTTGATATTATATTTGGATTTCAAGATCTCAGCATCTTGATGTATGAGTTCTAGAAGAATTCCTTTCTGTATCAGTCATGACAAAAATCGAATATAGAGTAAATACAGCATCGTATTCGTTGAATTAAAACAGGAAAATAGTTCTGCAAGTAGAAATAGCACGGCTTCTTTTGGGTGCGCTCAAATGAAATTTAGTTTTGCAAATTTTGTGTTTATTTATTGCGGTTTTTGTAGTTTAAATACTCATGAAAATGTTTTCCCCTCCTTCTCCCCGTAATCTCCACCGGTATTTTCATGCCTCTAAGAAACTTATCTTGAAATATTTTGTCCCTACAAAAATCTTGCTTCTCCAATCGTTCCCCTGCTGGTTTCCCTTATCAGTATTTTTTGGCTGCGGTTTCCATAGTGATTGCTGAAGGTAATAACGGCGATAATGGAGATTAGTAATACGCCGCTGAATGTTAGGGAATAAACTATTTGTGCCAATATGCCCATCCTGGATAGTGATTGTATTCTCAAAGTCTAACACTAACCAATAATGTTAACTATTATCAAATAATGCCTTTTAGTTCCCCAAGGAGCATAGGCCTTCAACAAACACATGCCAAGTAGTACCTGTCACGTGCCACCAGCTCAAGGTCGTTCCCAGTTTTCCTCATAATTTTCACTTCTGTCTCCAGTTTTCTTCTACATGCTTGTGTGTGTGTGTGTGCGTGTGCGTGTGCGTGTGCGTGTGCGTGTGCGTGTGCGTGTGTGTGTGTGTGTGTGTGTGTGTGTGTGTGTGTGTGTGTGTGTGTGTGTGTGGTCTACCTATGCCTCTCTTTCCCTGGAGATACCAGAACAAATACTGCCTTGTAATGGAATGAACAGGTTTCCCCAATGTGTGTCCTATCCATCGCCAGCGTCTTCCTCTCATGTCTGTCAACTATTATAGCTTAATTTATTTATTCATTCTTTTTTTTTTAAAGCTTTAATCAATGTTACTGAGATTTATTAATTTGTTTATTTAAAAGTTATTTGTCAGTGTAATTTAGCAGATAAAAGTACTTGAAGTCTTGGACCGAATATGCTGGTAATTTTTTTTTTTTTTTTTTTTTTTTTTTCGTACGCCCGCTAATACTCGAGGCGAAATCTCAGGTTATTATTTATGTCTAACCTGACATTGATTTTACGTGAGTATCCCTTTATTTCTTGTACAGAGACAGGTGTCCCTCGCCATTCAGGCAAATACTCGCCGATTTCGGAGGTACCCATTGCAGCTGGGTCGGCTCAGGAGCCGCCAGTCCCTGGTCGACGACACTCCTTCAAATGTCCTCGCCAGGTCTCGAGTTAATCCAGTCCAAATCCCGGTCGACGAAAAATCCTCAAATGCCGTCGCCCGGGTTTGATCCTGTATCACCCGGTCGCCAGAGCGGTGTTGTAACCACTACGCTAGCGCGGCTCCACATGCTGGTAATAAAAGGCATCATGGCCCGTGTAGTTCCAGATGGTGCTTGAGAAGACAAACAATAAGACTTCTACGCCTCAGACATGTCTTAACAGGTAACTAACATGAGATTGTGCATGTGGCTGATACTGTCCTCAACACTAATTGCTAAACAAAAAAACTACCATTGCTTTGATGCAAGCTGTCTGGCAGGGGATGGTGGCTACTTGCTTCATAAGGAGCGAAAAAGAAAAGAAGAAAATAAGAAGACGACGACGAAGTATTGTGCACCATACTGCCACTATGTATGACCAGCATAAATATAAATTAAGAAGAAACATAAATCAAATGTAGCCAAAGCTACATTCAACAACATGAGACAGATACTAACATCTAAACAATGAACTCACAAGTTCAAACTGAGAATCATCAAATACTCTCTCTTCCTTTCTCTGCCTATATATATATATCCGGCGTGATGCTGACCACATCACCTCTAGTGTGCCGATGGTCAAGAAACTACGGGCCTAACACCGTATTCCCAATATGCCTCAGTAGGCGTGTAACAGGATCCTTATATATATATATATATATATATATATATATATATATATATATATATATACGTATGTATATATATATACGTATGTATATATATATACGTATGTATATATATATACGTATGTATATATATATACGTATGTATATATATATACGTATGTATATATATATATACGTATATATATATATATATATATATATATATATATATATATATATATATATATATATATATATATATATATATACACACACTAGAGTCTCTACCCGTTCATTGCAAGGAAAATCTGTAAATAGCTTCTTCTTGTTTTCAAACATAAAAATAGAGAAAGAAAAACGTAACTAAAGCTGAAATTTTTTTAAAAAATATTAATCCGGTATTTTTTTAAATTGTGTGACATACATTTATATATCAGAACTTCCTATCTACTGTACTACTGATTACATTTGTTGTTGACTTCTTTTCATGCCATGATTTATGTCACAGAATAATTGCGTCGATCTCTTTTTGACTCCGGCAGTATTTAGTTACATTTTATGTGTACAGTTAGAACTCCATTTATCCGAACCCCTTGGGACCGAGCATCGTTCGGATAATCAAATGTTCGGATAATTGGATTACATAATGTATCGAGTACATGTACACATACGCTCGTATTTCTAAAAATAATTAACCATCACAAGGGAAATACACATTAAAACATATTTACTTGTACTGTAATAATAATACCCACACTGTATTAGATCACCGTATCACCAAAATCTTTTATTACACAGCAGTGCATGTACTACTTGTATTAATTATGTTTTTTTAAGAAAGAGAAATGTTTTCAAAATAACATTACAAACGATTCAAAACCATGCGCAACTTACGTATACATGTACTTGCACAGATGTAGCCCACTATTTAAAATAATGAGGAATCCTCTTTTGCACCAAACTGGATAGTCTCCTTTTGGCTGCTAAGTCCCGCATTCTCTTCAACAGCAGAAGCTGTGTAGGACAGCTGTCATCTTCTTGCTCGTACCAAGCCATCGCTGTTTCTAGTGCTATAAAGGCCTCTTCAGGACTTGGTCGACGTTTTGGGTTTTCTTTATAATCTACAAGTACATCATGTACTTCTGAGGAGTCTTCATCATCGGTCACTACATGTATTTGGTTTTCTTCTTGCACAAAAGACAAAATTTCTTCGTCATTCAAAAACTGAAAACCAGAATCATTATCATCTTCTAGCTACATGTGTGCATCATCTTTGTCACAGTCCGAAAATCCGGGCATTGCTTGAAACAGTTCCACAACTTCATTTATACAATCATCATTTGTGTCCACTGCAGTAGTTTCATTTCCTTCTTTTTTTCCCAAGCAATCTATTCCAAGCCTTGTTGAGATTATCTTGTGACAGGGTGGTCCAAGCATCAGCTAACATATAGCAGCAGTCTTTGAGATTAAGCTTCTTGGAAAACGCCACCACACTTTCTTCATCTTCAGCCAACAATAAACGACGCAGGACTTCCTTCTTGTACATCTTTTTAAGTTTTGCTATAACACCCTGATCCATTGGTTGAATCAGTGCTGTTACATTAGGAGGCAGAAAAATTACTTTAAAATTTGCATCAACTGCATTCAATGTATCCGTCTCTGGATGAGATGGTGCATTGTCCAGTAGAAGAATTACTTTTCCAGTTTTCTTTTCTTGTTCTCTCAACCTCTTCACATTTGGGATGAACTGATTTGTATACCAATCAAGAAATATTTCACTATTCATCCAAGCACTCTTCTGTGCTTTGTAGCACAATGGGAGACATGTCACATTCTTTAAACAACGTGGTTTTTTTTACTTTGCCGATCGTTAGCACCGGTAAATGATGACTTCCACTGGCATTCGCGGCTACCAAAATTGTTACTCTCTATTTGCACTTTTTAAACCCAGGGGCAGCTGCTTTGCGCTGAGATGCAAGTGATTTTTGAGGCATTGATTTCCAGTATAAGCCAGTCTCATCGGCATTATACACATCATCGAGTGAATAACTTTCTTCTTCCAAAAAAGCCAAGAGTGTTTCTTTAAAATTTTCAGCGGCAGTTGCATCGCTAGATAAAGATTCCCCTTGAATCTCCAATCCTCGTATGCCATGACGAGATTTAAAGTTTCTTAACCATTCCTGGCTAGCCTTAAAGTCAGGAGGACCGTCAAGTTGATTGTTGAACTGAAATGCCTTTTCACACAATAGAGAGCCAGAGATAGGTTCCCCTTTGCTTCTTCTTTGCACAAACCATATATACAAAGCCTCTTCCAATTTCAAATCTTTCGCATTTCTCATGGTTTTACGTTTCTTCGACCCATTTTCACTATCCAATTTCGATGCAAAACTCATAATTTTATCCTTGTTACTTTTGATGTCAGAGACTTTAGCTTTCCCAACATTGAAAATTCTGGCAAGTGAAGACACAGTTTCACTTTTTCCTAGTCTCTTGATAATTTCTGTTTTCGTTTCAATTGACAAAACATTGCGGTTCCTTTTATATGCATTAGGCCTACTGGAAGATGCCTTATCGCAGAGAGAAATACTTGTACACCAAAATTATTCTGCTGTGGTAGCAGAGACAATTATTTTAAGTTGAACTGTCTGTTTAGCCAGTGTTCTGCCTAGAACGCACTCGTACACTGGATTGGTAAACTAGATATTAACTGACTTTATGATATAATGATCTAACTGACTTCCTGTATGTAAGCGACCGACCATTAGCCCATCCCATCCTCTACAAATTGTTCGCACACATTTGAAGCTTGCCGCATCAAAAGATTCAGAATTGTAGTCTAACGTGACTGGTGGCACCTGGTTTTTTTTTTTTTTCTGGACAAAGTGTTCGGATAATTGGATGTTCGGATAATTGGGGTTCGGATAAATGGAGTTCTACTGTACTAAATTTCCATGGTCGCCCCTTTTCTTTCTCTGCTATCAAGCAGATATTTAGTACTTTCATATCATTTTACACTCTTCGCAGTGATAATTCGTCATGAACCCAGATGGGCCGGTCAGCGACCGAGCGTTGGGTTTACCTAAGGTGTGCCGGGCGATAAATTACCCGTCTGTGGACAGATTACAGACACGCACTTATCAGTCGGACACACCTGAGCGGAAATGTTGTAATAGTCCGGGCAGATGTAAGAAGTTATTTGTAAATATTGCCGAGAGAGGATCGGATGTTTTCATTCCATATTTGGGAGACATGACCTCTGCAGTAACGCGCAGAAATTTCTATGAGGATAAAATTTGAATTACCCCACAAAACACGCATGTTTGAAACGATTGGCAGACACTCGGAGTGAAGGCACAACACCCCTTCCGATTGGAGCCCTGCTTAACATCGTAACAAACAAATGCGGGGGAAGATAGGCAATATAACCTGACACTTCAGCCAGAGTAGAAGACTGTGAAAATTCACTCGTGCCAAGAAGACAACCAGACCTTGCCAGAGTTAAGAATAGTTCCAGATTGGACCTTGTTTGAGCATTCTCTGGACTTAAAAGCCCAAGAAAAACTCTACCATTTTAACACGGAAAACAGGAATCTGAGGGAACTGAAACACAAGTCAGTGGGAACTTATTACTAAAATAACAACACCCCAGACCAAGTGTAAGAGGCCCCTACAAGTGCCTTTAATTCTCTGAACCAACAGTCTGTGAGCCTAAAGATTGGCGTAAGTTATACATTTTGAATTCTATATTTTTTCATTATTAACATGTGAACTAATATGTATGTATTGACATGTGAAGATTAATATGTGAAAATTGCTAGTGGATGTCCAAGTCATTTGAAGCTCGCAACCTCAGTATATAGAATGATGATTTCATGAACCACCACTGCAAGGGCTGGTGACTGCTTTATTGCGAGTTTCTTATAAAGAACTAAAAGCAAAGGTAGTCCCAAGTTCCATATGGGGCAGGGAGGGAATGATGAAAGAAATGACGTACATACTTGTTATATTATTAACCTCTTCAACCAGTGTAAATGTAAAACATATTCACTCTAAATGTAGTGAAAGTTTACAACCTTTTCAACCGATCTAAATGTAAACATGTTCAGACTAAAGTGTTAACATTTTCATGTAAAGTTAAGTGTACAACTATTAATTTTAAATGTAAAGATAGTTTTTCGCCCACTGGGATTAAGTTTAATTCTCAGAGAGGGTAAAAGTTCTGAGATAGATGGGATGGTGGAATAGGAAGATGGGGACACATGTGTCAGATGGTATTCGTTTCTCTTCTTTTGCCATACTAGTTGGTGGTATCAGTTGAGGGTACTATTTATGGAACAAGTGAGGGTATAAGTGGCCTGAAGTCAACGCTAGACATCATCATCAGACGGGTCTTGGAGACGCGGGACCAACTTTTTAGTTACTCCATGATTCTTCTTGGAAAGTGCTGCAACTCTTAATCTTGAACAAGAACGTGAGCAATCCAGTCACCTACCTGCGAAGAACCAAAATACCAGCGGGAGCAGAAACCTCATTGGCAGCTAAGTAGTCAAATAAAAGCTGCCAAGTGAAACTTCCCCTTACACAATTCCCCATTAACATCATATGATGATGATCAATGTTTGTTAAAGAATATTCAATTTTTAATACCTGTTAAAACCTAAGTGATTATTAAATTTGGTATTATATCTATCCAAATTTAAAGTTGATTTAATCAATTTGAATGTGTTGCATCCTCTTGTCTCAGACAATTTCTTAAATACACACAATTAGAGCTACTAAATAATAATAAGAGGAAATTAGCTGAATTAACTCAGCTTGGGGCTTGTACGAGCTAAAACAATATTACATAATCCTTCACAAAAGTTGTCTGCAGATCCTAGAGTTCACGTGCTCAGCCAAAGCAACATTGTTCTCGCTTTTCTGAATATTTTGTGAACACTCACTGGAGGTAGAAGCAGCATTATCCTTCTACCTACAACTCTGCCAAAAGTAATTTTGTGCGAAGGTAGACACCCTTGAAGACCCACATCAGTTACTCTTGAGTTTAGGCCACTGTTGGACCACTACTGCAGAGCTAAGGGGAGGCAACCCGTGAGAATTTCAAACTGTCCATAATCTTCTCCCTTTGTCGCCCCCTATCTCTTTTTCTATCTGTCTATCCTTTTGTCCAGATATACTCCACCTTCCTTCTTGTCATAAGATGATCACAAGAAAGAGGATTGCTTCTTTCTAAGCTGGGGAATAAAATTCCTTTGCACATTGTCATCTTTCAAGACATCCCCCATTTTAGATGCCCACGTTAACATTCTTCTGTAAAAACCTCATCTCAGCAGTGGCGTATCCTGGTAATGCGAGCTAGGCGTGCTGCTACTTAAAATGAATATGTACGCCTACTATTTAACTTCTTCCCCTCTTAATTTAAAAACCAACTATATTCAATTACGCAACGATAGTTATTAGGGGTATATGTCAACTATCTCCGAAATACTAATTAACTTACAACTTGAAACTCACTGTCACTGTAATAATCTGCATTCCCGGCAACTAACAAAAATTAATCACAAAAAACACTGGACGGACACAACCGATTTTTACAACTCGAGAGCTGCAGGACCACCGCACGCATGTTCGCATTGTATTTACGTATCTGGCCATGACCCCGATCCAATCAAACCAGTGTTCAGACGTGAATCCGAAACGTGCCGCACGCATTGTGACGGAATTACCCGAGAAACTTCGGGCGATTGCTACCAACCAATAAAAAACTGCACTATAAAAAGCGTCTGGGAAAACTGAAACTAGATTATACTCGTAGATTCTATGCGGGAAAATCCGTTATCCTGGTGCGTGCGGTCCGAAAGCAGAATATTAGAAAAGAAATATTTTATAGAATAATAAATTAAATTTTTATTTTCCTTCGGGCATAGGTGTGCGCAGCACGCACAGCACACATAGAGAATACGCCACTGCATCTCAGTGGTGTATAGTGCTTTTCCTACTTGTTTACTAATTGTCCATAACTCACTTCCATATGTCAGGATTGGTCCTATATAACTCCGAAGAGCTCACCTTCTTACTTCCACCCAACAAAGAGTTGTTGCTTACAATGCTTTTCATTATAAAGAGAATGCTGCT
Organism: Oreohelix idahoensis; assembly: GCA_024509875.1. NCBI lineage: Eukaryota > Metazoa > Mollusca > Gastropoda > Stylommatophora > Oreohelicidae > Oreohelix > Oreohelix idahoensis. Next base: position 120,871 of record JAMPIV010020541.1, read on the forward strand.
TTTACTTGGTCTATTCTAAACATCACTTCTGAGATACAACTTTCATCCAATTGTATTAGTGTTCCCAGGTATTTCAATCTATTGCCCATTTTAAAAACTGTTCGGGAGCCGCGCTAGCGTAGTGGTTACAACGCCGCTCTGGCGACCGGGTGATTCAGGATCAAACCCGGGCGACGGCATTTAAGGATTTTTCGTCGACCGGGATTTAGACTGGATTAACTCGAGACCTGGCGAGGACATTTGAAGGAGTGTCGTCGACCAGGGATTGGCGGCTCCTGAGCCGACCCAGCTGTAATGGGTACCTCCGAAATCGGAGAGTATTTGCCTGAATGGCGAGGGACACCTGTCTCTGTACAAGAAAAAAAGGGATACTCACGTAAAATCAATGTCAGGTTAGACATAAAATAATAACCTGAGATTTCGCCTCGAGTATTAGCGGGCGTACGAAAAAAAAAAAAAAAACTGTTCAATTTACTTTGAAAATGCATCCTGGAGAAGTCGTTTTCTTAGAGATAACTAAAGCATTCTGTCTTTTTTGCTATTACAGCTAAGGACTTTATTTTAACTTCCTCACTTCTGTATCAATCATTTCCTACAACTCATTTTCACTACGAGCTATTAAGACTATCTCATCAGCGTACCTCAATTTATTTATATTATGTCCACACACTGGTATTTTTAGCATGTCCTCTGTGGATTTCATTCTTTTCCACTGTACAAATTGAAAAGATCTGGTGACAGTACACATCCTTGTCTAACACGTTTTATTACCTGTTGAAATCTTCCTATTTGACTGCTGATTCTTACAGCTGCTGTTTGTTGCCAACACATGTCCTTTATTATTTTCATGTCCTTATCATACATGTTTATGTTTTATAACATTTTTATAATTTACTCGTGATTCACTTTGTCAAATGCATTTGTGTAGTCTATAAAACTCAAAATATAACTCTGTTTTCACTTCTGTGGTCCTGTCTATTCATTTTATTATAACATATTTGTCGTTGTTTTTGAACCTTTACCGTCTACAGAACCACATTGTTCATTACTAACTGGACCAGGTGTTGAGTCTTTTCTGTGCTGCAGTTCAAGTCTTTGTAATTCTGGTTTAGCCATGCTTCTTTTGCCGTTCTACATTTACCTTTTATTTTCATATTTAGCCTGTTGTATTATTATCGGTCTTGCTTAGTTTTCGGTCCTGCGTCCATCAGTAGCACAATTTCAAATGGTATCAATGTCTTCTTTGCAGTCCCCTTTTCACTGCTATGCTTGATATTAAAAGGAATTTCAAAAAATGTCTCTTTTACCGTGCTGCAAACATTCATGTTTACAGCGACCTCATTGCAATTCGGAACATTTTAACTGTGGATATGCCCTATATACATTTCAATCAATCAATCCAATCACTACACAGCATACTTGTAATTTTTATGCACAATGACGATCTACTTTCTAAAGTGAACCACATTATCATTATACAACAACATTAATATTTACAATAAATAATCTTAAATATTGTTTTTTTATTTTTATATTCCAAAATTACTTACTTAATTTTTGAAAGCTGCATTGTAAAAATAAGAAAATCTTATATTATAAATCACATACAATCTTTAATTTCATAATAAGTTGCTACCCTTAAAATGTAAAAATTATTACAAAATTATTTCCCTTGGTGCACAACGTTTCTGGCTCTATTACGGCATTTAATTTTTGGTTTATCGGATTTTTCTACGAAATCATATCTTAAGACCTATCAACATGCCAAATTTCAGACTTCTAGGTAGCCTAGAAGTGGTCTAACAATTTCGTGCGGATAGATGGACGGAAAAGACGCTTGAAATATATATAATAAGATTTTAATATAAATCTAGCCTGTACACTGCGTGGCGACAGCATTAGGCAAGCGGCCTTTATTCCTCAGCCCTCTAAATCGCCCCGGCGGACTTCAGCAATGGGAAAAACACCGTAGCGATGGTTTTTTTTTTTTTTTCTTTTTTAAATAGTAAACGGTAATTGGTAAGATAATAAAACTGCCGCTCGAACGAAAGAATAAAATTGTGTTAGCTTTACATATTGAACACACACACACAAAAAAACAACAATAACATATAAAAATAAACAAAAAACAAGAACTGTGTGGTTGAAACTCTTTTGTCAGGTTAACAGCGTAAAAGAATAAATACCGTTTTTTTCCCACCCAAAAGAAACGTAGACACGTTATAGAAAGATAAAAAACAGTTGACAAAAAACCACAACAGCAACGTAAGGTTTATAAATGTGCTATATAATGTATAATTACGAAATTCCCGCATATACTATTTTCCCCTATATACGTAGTAACTGTCTTACTGAAGTGTCTAAAACCAAAATTAAAAAATCTCGTCAGCTTTTGGGGAAAATACGAAAAGGCGCGTATTACACACCAGAAGCTAAACTGAACACCAATTTCAAGAGCACACAGGCTTTCAATTTCTTTAATTGAGCATTGACTGTTGACCGTAAGTCATGACACGTTTGACTACAAAGACCCAATGACGTTAAAATTGAATGCGTCTTACCAATGGACTGCGAGAAATAATAACCGCACAGGCAAAACAGAATGACATACTGCAATAACCAGAATGTAGAAATGAAAGTAGAAAATCGTTAAGGCATTAACACCTCACCAGAAATACAAAAGTTAATTTTAAAAAAACTGCATTTCAAAAGCAAATATTAAAAAAATAAGGATGCTCCTCGAACTTTGCACACCCACCCGCTTGCCTAGTCATTAGCTCCACGTTGGTACCATGGAAGTCTTCCACAGAAAGATACGGATTGACATAAATAACATTTCAACCAATATTAAATGCATGCCAGTATATACACAGCCAAGCTTCTGAACGACACAACAGTTTGAACTGTAATTAAAATGTAAAGACACTTCGAGACAAATAACAGAGCACAGAATATACAAAATAAATAAAATATCGCAGTAAATTAAACGCGTCCTGATATGACCAGCAGTTCCATGTATATGGTAAATAGATGAAAGTGGCGTGGTACAAATAAAATGGATGGAATGAAATGAGCACTATAGAATAAGGGCCGTCATCAGAGTATACAGAGTGAAACATAATTATTTCCCCGTCATGTTTTGGCGTCTTACTTGCTTGTATTTGAAGAATGGCCTCGCCTTGTAAGTCATTATGGGATCAAAAATACAAATTATGTCGTGTATTCGGAGTTTGTCTTCACTTATGACATTATCAAACGATTCTTTATGAAGCAAACGTTTCACATCCTCACAAGTCGTCCATGTTTTTGCATGATAAAAACTGTTGTCTATGCTTACAAGCAATGCAAAGAATGCCTAGCAGACACATAGTAAAGGAATAGCTGAACCCCGTCGTCTGCATGCCTTCATGTACAATCAGCCGATTTATCATCAAATGGGAAGTATAAACAAAAGTAGGCGTATGTCCATTGAAGAAGTAATGATCCCAAGTGTCAGGTGTTTTGCTTTACTTTTTACTTCCTTTTTTCCACATTAGCTGAGAAACGCATTACCACAAGGGGGAGGGGGGAACAGGCAGTTATTGTTCTTGTGTGTGGGGATACGTTGTTATTGTTCTTCTGTGTGGGGGAGAAGCAGTTAGCGTTCATGTGCATGGGAGAACAACAGTTATCGTTCTTGTGCGTGGAGAGAAGCAGCTATCATCCTTGTGCATGGTAAGAGGCAGTTATTGTTCTTGAGCGTGGGGAGAAACAGTTATCTTTGCTTTTTTTGCGTATGGAGAAACAGTTATCATTCGTGTGCAAGGGAAGAGGCCGTTATCGTTCTGGTGCCTCGGGAAACGTAATTATCATCCTTGTGCATGGGAAGAAGCAATCGTTTATATGAGAGTTTACGGTCTTGTACGAGCAGTGGCGTAGTGTGGATTTATTCAGAGAGGAAGTAAAGAATGCCGGTTATAAAGCGGTTTCAATAAATCAGAGGCCATGATCCCTTTTAAAGGGGCCCAAAACAATTACATAAACTGCGGTTATAAAAAGACATCATAACAGCTATATCAAAGGTATTATTAACTGGCGAATACAGTAGACTGGATTGAGAAACAGACGTAAGATGACAAATAGTTAACTCTTGGCTTACCAGCTAACTGCACTGTTCTGAAACCCATTCATATATATACAATAGCTGATAGTAAATAACATTAATTAATCAGTCAGTACCCTTTAGCTCATCAAGGAGCATAGGCCTTCAACAAACACGTGCTACGTCCACTTGTCGCTTGCCATCAACTCATGCCTTCCTCACCCCCTCTCACCTCTGTTTCCAGCTCTCCTATTCCTGTGTTCTTTAATCTACCTGTACTTCTCTTATCCTGCAGAGTAAAGAACAAGGACTGCCTTGTGATGCTATCAAAATATTTCCTCAGTAGTGGGGGTTCAATCCATCGCCAGAATAAATAACATGTTTACATAAAATTTTCTACAAGTCAATACAAAAATATTTTTAAAAAATATTTTAAACACAGGCTAAAAAGCCACAAATAATTTTTCAAGGAGTTTATAGCTTGCAGTCTAAAAAAGTAACATCAAATTGACAAAAAGCGTGGGGCGCTTAAGCGCTGATCATATATTTTATCCATAAATGTGAAATGAAGTATAAAACAGAAGTTAATTTCATGTAGAATCAGCGCCCCAGGCTTTTTGTCAATTTGATGTTACATTTTTTTTAATGCAAGCTATAAACTCCGTGAACAATTATTTGTGGCTTTTTAGAGCATTAAAAGCCTGTGTTTAAAATATTTTTTTCTCTTCTTTTTAGTGTTATTTATTTATTTTTTTTTAAATTTAAGTCAAATGTAATCGATCCGCTAATGACATTATAAGTTTGCGATAAACGAGTCCAGAGCACAGGAGGCGGATTTCATTATTCAGTATATTACACGGAAAGTTAATTTTATTTTTATTTTTTTTTACATTTTGATAAATTGCAAAAATTGACAAAAAGCGCGGGGCGCTTAAGCGCTGATCATATATTTTATCCATAAATGTGAAATGAAGTATAAAACAGAAGTTAATTTCATGTAGAATCAGCGCCCCAGGCTTTTTGTCAATTTGATGTTACATTTTTTTTTTACTGCAAGCTATAAACTCCGTGAACAATTATTTGTGGCTTTTTAGAGCATTAAAAGCCTGTGTTGAAAAAATATTTATTTTTCTTCTTTTTAGTGTTATTTATTTATTTATTTTTTTTAATTTAAGTCAAATGTAATCGATCCGCTAATGACATTATAAGTTTGCGATAAACGAGTCCAGAGCACAGGAGGCGGATTTCATTATTCAGTATATTACACGGAAAGTTAATTTTATTTTTATTTTTTTTTACATTTTGATAAGAGTTGTAAATTACATTTTTTTAAAATGTAGTTGTCAGTTTTGTGTATGTCTGTGCACGCGCGTGCGATAGTGTGTGTGTGTGTGTGTGTGTGTGTGTGGAAAAAAGAGGGGGGGGAGGGGAGAAGTCTCAATATTTCTCTCATGAGAGACAATCTTGTTGGAAAGAATATACCTAGATTGTTTGCAGTTATCACCCATTTCACTGATGATACAATACAAACAAACAACATTAATATTAATTTTAATTTTATTCATTTTATTATTTTTACGACTGATTATTGTATTGTCATGGGCAATACACAACTATGCCACGTTTCAGAGCTATTGGTCATCTGGAAGTGATTGAAAAATCGATTGCAAGATTAGAAGGTGACAAGAGAGTGACATTCGTTGCAAGTTAAAGAAAAGCCTGTAAAAATGATTACTGCCTAAATCTCACGAGAGAAAGATCACACTGTGAGAATTTAGATTCGACTAAATTCTTTATATTTCACCACAAGAGAAGGAGCAATAAAAAGAAGACATTTTAAAACTCAATGAAACAACAAGATGCATTAGTATTCTGGAGATATAAAAAACAATAATTTTATGCACAAGGAGAAGCTGCATAGACATTTTTTTTAAAAATGTCGAAATACAAGACATAATACTGACCAAGGTAACACATAAGGCATCTCGTAGGCAGCAACTAAGGTGAGGTTATGGATGGGGCTGGCAAACTCACCATATAAAACAAATTACTATAAGAACTGCCACTGCAAGAGCAGTACTCCAGTAATCTAGGGCAAGGGGCGGGTAACCTGTTTCATAGCCTGTGCCAAAATTGGAGATGATCTTTTAAAAATTCTCTCGTGTGAAAATTATTATATACTACATAACTTTCGTAGGTGTCACAGACGTCACGGTGTCACAGACGTCACGGTGCCACAGACGTCACGGTGCCACAGACGTCACGGTGCCACAGACGTCACAAACGTTTGCCCACCAAAGTTGCAGTCTGGAAATTACGCAAAAGTCGTGCACTTTTGGCCATGCAGTAAATTGCACGACACTTGAAATGTCGATCATTTCTTGCTCATATTCTTGTGAATGCACTCAACGTAAATGGATCAGTTTCAAAACAGGTCAATAGATTCAAAGACCTGGGCATTGTGTTAATAACATCTGATGAATGGTGCACCTCAGAAGTGAAGATTAGAATAGTCAAGGCGAAAGCAGCTTTCTCTAACCTGAAAAGTATTTTATGCAACAACTGTTTGTTACATTGAAAGACTAACGGAACGTGAGTTATTTCTTCAGTGTCACATTATGAAAGTTTGCCGTCCATTGGTCAATTAGTAAACAAGTAGGTAGCAAACAGGCACTGGAAAGGCCACAGAGATGTGGTTTTTACAGACGTAGAAGAATCTCAAAAATACCCCTGGACAGATATAAATGAGAAATGATGATTCGACTGAAAGAGGCCCCAATAGTGGGCAAGAATGCTTATGACTCAGATTAGAATTGAAGCATTCTGCTTTCATTGGGTTATTTTATGTGAAGTAAGACAGTCTGGAGCCATAGCGTGACAGTGGGAACGATATCGAAGGAAAACCGAGATAAAAGACGATTAAAGAGTGAATAATCTGGATTGCCTTGACATCATGGCATAGAAAAGTCGACCACCTGATTGATCATTTGTACTGTAGACAGGAACAATTTTGAAAGAGCCATGTTCCACATCTACGCGTACTAATCGTGCATTGTGCATGCCTGGTGAGGTTGAAGATTATCTTCTGAAAGAAAGTCACAATCCATCGCCGAGCTAAATAACTGACGATTTACAAAAATCGGACGTTGGGCCCAGGTCGAGACAACAAAGAGGCCTAAAGCAAGCCGTGGCCGTTAGATAAAGCACATCGAGACAACGGGGGTCGCTTGCAGTCGGAAAGATGCTGCATTGACAAAAGCGCGTGCTTACAGGTGATCCGATATTTTATCCATTTAAAATCATTGCCAAGTGAATTGCAGGCGAAACAGTGTTACATTTTTTTTTTAGCTGCAAGACAAACGGTGTTTCATTATAGTATTTTCAAAACAGCCACTGTTTCCAAACCCATGATACATTCAATTAAAATTATACCAACGGCTTCATACCTGTAGCCGGACTTATAAATGTTTGCGAATGAACGTTACGATAGGAGGCCCAGTTTGCATCAGTATATTAAAGAAAGTTTGTTTCCACTTGTTTTTTAAGAATCTAGCCGTTGTTACATTACATTTTTCCGAAATATTGCTGTCTCAACATTGTCGGATCCAAGGGGACGTAGCGACGGGGCGATCGCCCCTCCCTTGGGGACGGATTAAATGTAATCGTTTAATGGGACGGGGAGAATTAAATAACATGTCTGTGTATGCTGGACAATGGTAAGTGACTCTAAAAGATTAGACGATCGTAGTGTGCAAGTTGTTCTACGATGGCGGGACAAATAAAAAACAATATTTAATGGAACCGCCATAAAACAATGAGACTGAAAAGACGGCGCTGGCAGGCGACACAAGGGGACTTCACTCGAGCCGCAAAAACATCAGAGGAACCTTGTGTGGCAAGAGGCGGATAATTTCTATTATATCGTGCGGCCAATCCCAAATAAAAGAAAAGACTGTATTATTACTATAATTATAAAAAAGATCAAGTGATGAATTTTTATCACATAAATTTTGTATTTGTGTAGGGCAATTGTACCTTACTTGTATGTAATGATGTTGGGATCATACGAAAGTGGGGCTACATTTTAAAAATAAAAACCCTGAATATGCCTGACGTTTTACTGTATAATAAAGGACATATTTCTTATTGGTCATATTTTTTAAAAATGTGTTAGTGTTTTATTTTTTGGGCAATTGTGTTAAAAAAAAGGGGGGGAGTGGGGGAAAAGAGCTTATCATTCTGATGTATCACCCCCTTTCATAGCTGGACAAATTGGAGATGATCTAGATTGCCAGTACTGTTACAAAGGCACATAACTTTCGTTGGTGTCACAGAGGATTAATCAACAGCAAATTACAGGACGTCACGGTTTCCCACAGACGTCAGGTATTACAGACTCACACAAACGTTTGCCCACCAAAGTTGCAGTCTGGAAATTACGCAAAAGTCGTGCACTTTTGGCCATGCAGTAAATTGCACGACACTTGAAATGTCGCACATTTCTTGCTCATATTCTTGTGAATGCACTCAACGTAAATGGAGCAGTTTCAAAACAGGTCAATAGATTCAAAGACCTGGTCATTGTGTTAATAACATCTGATGAATGGTGCACCTCAGAAGTGAAGATTAGAATAGTCAAGGCGAAAGCAGCTTTCTCTAACCTGAAAAGTATTTTATGCAACAACTGTTTGTTAATGAAACTAAGAAAGAGAGTTCTTCAGTGTCACATATGAAAGTGAGTCATGGTCAATTAGTAAACAAGTAGAAAAAGCACTGGAGGCCACAGAGATGTGGTTTTACAGAAGAATCTCAAAAATACCTGGACAGATAAAATGAGTAATGATGATGACTTGAAAGAGGCCAAAGTGGCAAGAAAGCTTATTTCTCAGATTAGAAGGAAGCATTCTGCTTTCATTAGGTATTTTATGTGAAGAAGACAGCTGGAGCATACCGTGATAGTGGGAACGATAGAAGGAAACAGAGATAAAAGACGATAAAGAGTGAAGATTCTGGATAGCTTGACATCATGGCATAGAAAAGTCGACAACATGATTGATCAGTTGTACTGTAGACAGGAAATTTTGAAGAGCCATGCTCACATACGCTACCAGGCATTGTGCATGGAGTTGAAGATTCTTCATGAAAGAAGTCACAACAGCACGAGCTAAAACTGAAGATTCAAATCGGACGTGAGCCAGCGAGGCAACACAAGACGCTGAAGCAAGCCGTGCCGTAGATAAAGCACATCGAGACAACGGGGTCGCCGAAAGATGCTGCATTACTTCGTGCTACAGGTGCCGAAGTTTTAAATCATTGCCATGAATTGCAGCGAAACAGTGTGGTGCCAAGACAACGGTTCATTATGTATTTCCAAAACAGCACTGTTTCCAAACCATGATACATTCAATTAAAATTATACCCACGCTCATACCTGTAGCTGGATGAACGTTAAATACCAGATCTGCCATCATTAAACTTTGTTTCCAACGAATCAGCCGACAACATCTTCAAATATTGCTGTCTCACATTGTCGGATCCAAGGGGGTAGCGACGGGGCGATCGCCCCTCCCTTGGGACTTAAATGTAATCGTTAATGGACGACGGACGAATTAAAACATGTCTGGTACTGGACAATGGTAAGTGCTCTAAAGATTACGAACGTAGTGTGCAAGTAGTTCTACGTGGCGGGACAATGAAAAACAATAAAGGGAACCGCCATACAACAATGAGACAAAAGACGGCGCCTGGCAGGAGACACAAGGGGACTTCACTCGAGCCGCAAAAACAGAGGACTTTGTGACAAGAGGCGGATAATTTCTATATCGTGCGTCCAATCCCAAATAAAAACATATTATACTATAATATAAAATAAGTATGAATTTTTATCACATTTTGTATTTGTGTAGTTGTACCTTACTTGTATGTAATGATGTTATAATAAATTGTTACATTTTAAAAAATAAAAATGAATATGCCTGAGTTACTGTATAATAAAACTATCAAATTGTCATATTTTTTAAAAATGTGTTAGTTTTTTATTTTTTAAATGTGTTAATAAAAAGGGGGAGTGGGGAAGCCTTATCATTCTGATGTATCACCCCTCCCTTGGACAATTCCTAGATCTGCCAGTACTGTTACAAAGGCACTTCTTTACTAGAGGATAATCAACAGCAAATAGGCGGGTTTCCTTCATTATTAATAAATTTGTGGACCACCTCTCTGAGCATCGACATTACCAGTACTTCAAGGAGAGTTTTCGTTCGTATAATTCTACATTGAGTTTTGCATCAGTGGGTGTACAGATTGATAGACCTTACGTTTTCAAAGTGTATGGCCAAATTTATCAAATTTCATTCCACTGGTTCAATATTACTTCTTCCCGTGACATTTTTGAATGGCTTCATATCCAATGCATTCAGATAATTTTTACTACAACGACGGTGACCTGTAATGTAAATGTATGAAACGACCAAAGCAGAAATAGTCCCATCTTTAAGTAATGTAACAGAAAGACCACACTGTAATTAAAGTCCCGCCAAAGCTGACGGGTTACTTACTTGTCAGTTATAATTGTTGTGTTTGTAATTTACCATATTTATGCAGGGGGAAAAAAATGAAAAGCTTAAAGCATTCTTAAAGAAGTCTAATTAGACAACCAATAACTCTTCTGAGTGGTTTTAAATATGACAGCTTTAGGAATTACGTGTTATTTATAACTATTAATGGGCAAGAAGTAAAATTAATGAAATAGCAAGATACATAATTATTTATTTTTTTTTAAGGAAAAAGGATGAGTCCTGCTGCATAGTTACATGTATTCAATGTTTTACTGTTAACGAAAGTATAATAGAGATAGATTAACATAAAGTAAAATATTTCAGAAAACATGTTCATACAAATGTTCCTATCAATGTTTTTTTACAAAGAGAATGAAAAAAGTAATGGCATTGTACATTATTGGACACAAGAACTTTAAACATAAAAGATATGCTTTGGCTTACATTATGAATATAAAACATTTTAATAAATCAAGAAAATGTAAATAAGCCTATTTCAAGTTCAATGAGACGTTTGCCGCTGCACCAACAATGACAGATAATTTATATCAATGATTTTATTTGGTTGTTTTGAGAGTTATGCATGTAGCACTACTGTCATCATTTTTTTTTTGTTTTCTAACTTAATGATGAAAAATATCCCGTTCAACCTCTGATGGGTTATAATTAGGATTTATATTGTTTTAAATTCCAAATAATATGAACAACTGCCGATGTTGGAAAGTGGCATCACTCCTACTTTCATCAGTAAGTTTAACACTAACAGTGTAATAAGACTTGACAAATTTGATCTCGGAAGATACCCATTATGTCGATGGAAACACTGTTAAATACACTGCCATTGCCAGATTTTTCTGACAGAGCAAATCAAAGATAACCTTCCAAATGTGAAGCTGTAAGATGTGATCGTTTCTTGTGCGGTATTTCATAATGTTTGTATTATTCATGAATGACAAAGCGTTTTTTATTTTAGTAAGTACAAATTAATGACATTGATATTTTTAAAAAAATCCATAATTAACTAGCTTATCTACAAATACGCATACAAAATGCCTGCAATGATTTCAAACGGTGAATGATCACATGTTCTCAAAGCGGCCTAGCTTGGGCCAAACCGGCTTAATAAAGACGTCTTCTATGAATACCTCACTGCTGATAAACATTCATTGCCTGCTACATGTCGAGTAATGATAATTAATTATTTATTTATTATGGGTGGGATATAATGAATCTTGGGCAGCACTACTCGCTGCGAGCCATAGGTTTTCCCATATCTGCTCTAGGGGCTTGTTGCTGTGATGCCCCTTTGCACTATACGGACACTAACATGGATGGGTTTGAAAAAAAATCGAAAAAAGGTGATTCGTCTTACGAGGACAAAAGACAAAGAAAATAGTCTACGTTACGGCCACAAGGCCTTCGTCAGGAAAGGAAAGAAAGTGAAGGCTAGATAGGACACATAAAAACTAAATAAAATAAAAACTGGGTACTTCCCTGAAGGCAAGAACCGAAATTCTATCAAAATCGCTGTCCTGTTGATAAGCGCGTGGCTGAACAGAAAGCGACTTCCGCCGCCGGATGTACACAACATGGACACTAACATGGGAGAGGAAAGAAAGCAAGTAAAACATCTAAGAAACCAACAATTTTTTCTCGAAAATTAACGGCACATGTTAACACGATACTGTTAACATCCTCATCACGCTGTTCATTAACTTGTCCATCTTTCTGGCCCAATTCCTGCTCATTGAGTAGTTCTATTATTCTTACAAAACATTTAAGAGTTCTAGTCATTTGTTTTTGTATTTATTTATTTTAATGATGAGAAAATCCCGTTCAGCCTCTGATAGGTAATAATTAATATATATATAGTGTTTTCAATTCCAAATAAGATGAATAAATGCCGATACAGGAAAGTGGCAAAAAATATGTCAAATCATTGTAAATGTGGCAAATAAAAATTACCAATTTTGCTTGTATGTTTAAAAAATTAAATAAACAAGCCAAACAAACAAAACCGAGATAAAACAAAACAAAACAAAAATACCAAACAAAAATAATATTCAGGGAGAAGGGTATAAAGGCCTGGTGTTTCAAGTTAGATATTTAATTGACTTTCATTTGCCATAATTCATATGTATTGTAGGCGGTCGGAATGGCTAAGAGGTATGGCGTCCCCCTCGAGTTCTACATGTACCGGGTTCGATTCCCAGTTGAGGGAATATAACTTGCTTACTTAGTCGTTCCCCTTCTACCGTGAGATGTAGAGGTTTGGAAGAGAGAGCGCCAGACTATCCCATCGGCTGTCTTCCCCCTGGCCTGGCCCCACTCCAGTCCTCGGTCCCCCAAAGATTGTCTAATGCCGTCCTCCCAGCGGACTCTGGGTCGTCCTCAGGGTCTGGATCCTTGGCTCTTTGTTTCCCATGCTTGTCGTGGTATCCGATCTTCTCCCATTCTGCAGACATGGCCAAACCATCTTAATTGGGACTGTTCTACTTGGGTCTGCAGGGGGTAGGATTTAAGGCCTTGACGTATCGTCTGGTTGCGTACCATGTCTCTTCTTGTTACTTCAGCCACTTTCCTCAGATACCTCATTCTGTGGTTTGGATCTGGCTTTTATGGGTTGTAGTCATTGCCCATGACTCGCATCCATATGTCAAGACTGGGACATAGGTGGAGTGGTATACAGCCATCTTCGTTTTCTTACCAACCTCTCTCTTGCTGAGGAATCCTCGATTTATGGCCTGAAAAAGTCTCCCAGCTGCTGCTTTTCGAGTGGCCAACTCTTCTTTGATGCCTCCCTTTCGGTCTATAATAGCTCCGAGGTATTTAAAGTGGTCGACCTGCTCCAGGACCTGTTCTCCCAGCTTAATCTGATGTCTTCTTTCTTCTCGTGATATCACCATGAATTTTGTTTTAGAGCTGCTTATGACCATCCCTCTCTTCTCCAGCTCTTCCTTCCAGACTTGCAGGTTGGATTGGAGATGTGCCTCTGATTTAGCAATCAGGGCAACATCCTCAGCAAATGCCAGCTCCGAAATATAGACCTGTCTCATCTTCCAGTACCCCACTGAATACTTTCTTGTTCTCTCCTTACATGCCTTGATGATATCGTCCATAAGGAGTATGAAGAGGTAAGGTGATAGGATATCACCTTGTCCCACACCAGTGGCGGTCCCGAACTCCCCTGACCCACGGTCTGCCGTCCTCACACAATCCCCGCAAGACCCGCAGAAGCTCTGCACAGCACGAACCAGAGGTGTTTGAATACTCTTCCCCGCCAAACAGTCCCAAAGTCCGCTCCAGGGTACCCTGCCAAACGCCCCCTCCAGATCCACGAAACAAAGATGCATCCCACTCCCATACCCAAGGGCCCTCTCACTGAATATAATTTAAGGAAATTTTTTTTTCAGAACCAGTGGTCCTAATAATGTCATATTCCCCCCTGGTCTTCTGGGTAGTGAGATCGGATGCCTAGCCTTCTCGGATAAGGGTGAACAAAATAGGAGGTCCCGTGTGCAAGTTGCGCACGTTAAAAATCCCACGGCAGTTGGAAATCGCTGCCCTGGCAAAAATTTAAAAATTAGAAACCTACCCACACACACAAAAATATTTATAGAATATGTGATTCCTATATAAACACACTGGGATTCTCGTCGGTGCTACGGAGTTCGTGCACTGTGCTGAGATCCTCCTTGTGTGATCTAAGGGAGGAGATCGGAGCAATGATAGAGTTGTCCGTATTCAATGAAGATAGTCCTTCAAACCAAACCAGAATCATCTGTATCGTAAGAACATCATCAGACCTTGACCTTCCAATTACTATATTTTAACTTTTGTTCGTGTTAAATACTGTTTGACTATATTATTCAGTTCCCTAGGTCTGTCTATTCTTAACACCGCTTCTATATTTATAGGTAAATTTATAGGTAAATGTGATGCCTTAAAAGACAGTAAAGTTTTTAAGAAATAACCAAAATGAAAAAAAAAATAAATGATATTCGCGTAAATTTTGAATCACCTTTAGAAACACGGAACGTTACGGGACAACCCTTAGTCAGTTACTGTTACAAACATGAAACAAAGATGTGAAACATAGAAAGGATATCCGGAAATGACAAAAGACTCGACAAACGCCCGGAAAATATTGCATGTATGTTCACATTATTTATAATACAAACGCCACAGAACTGACAGCTTGCTAGAAATAACAAATTAAAAACAATCAATATAATATGTTATACAGAATTATAACCCATATGTGGTTGAAGCGGGCGTTTCATGCACAAGATAAGCCTCATAATTTTTTTGTATTTGAGCTTTAAATAAGAAAGAAGGAAAGAAAGAAAGAAAAAAAGAAAGAAAGAAAAAAAGAACAAATTATAAATGCTGTTAAAGTGTGTGCTCCGTGGTTCCGTGGGGTCACCAATGAGACGAAGAAGAAATAAGCCTAATGTTCCCTAAGGCTAATGTTCCCTAAGCCTAATGTTCCCTAAGGCTAATGTTCCCTAAGCCTAATGTTCCCTAAGGCTAATGTTCCCTAAGCCTAATGTTCCCTAAGGCTAATGTTCCCTAAGCCTAATGTTCCCTAAGGCTAATGTTCCCCAAGCCTAATGTTCCCTAAGTCTAATGTTCCCTAAGCCTAATTTTCCCTAAGGCTAATGTTCCCTAAGCCTAATGTTCCCTAAGGCTAATAATGAAAAGTTTTACATGGAACTGGGAGCTGCGGTAGCGCAGTGGTTAGTATACTGGAGTCCAAGCTCGGTGGTCAATGGTTCGATCCATTGTCGATCCGGGGTCGACCCAGCCTCATGAATTAGGTACAAAAACAACTCTGGGAAGGTTAAGGCGGCCGGCGTGATGCTGACCACATCGCCCCTAGTGTGCCGACGGTCAAGAAAATATGGGCTTAACACCATATTCCCAAGATGCCTCAGTGGGTGTGTAACGGGATCCTTTACATGGAACTGGCATCCTCATGATGTATAACAAATTACTACAGAAACTACCGCTAGAAGAGCACATGGCTGTTTTGTCGCCAGATTACTGAAAACCACCTGCAGTAATAGCTCAAAGCTGCATATAGATCGACAAGGAACATCATGATGTTGATGAATAATGAGAAGGAACGACATTTTGAGAAGCAGAAAAATGCCTCATTCAGGGACATCCTGGTTAGGTAGAGTAAAGATAGTCCTACGGTAGATGCTGCACTGCAGGAGTGAAGTGCCACAACTTTATAGACTGTGTATGACAGGTTCTCTTTCTTGCTGTCTTTGCCTTCTCCCACCTAAAAGCAGATTCAGATATCCATTTATAGATGGCTAGACTGGAAAGAGACGCTACTAGAGAAGCAAACGCTCCAACTACTTTGTTGCTCGACGCTCTTCTACTTAGGAAAACAGGTAAAGGTATTCCCGTAGCAGATACTGCCCGTAGGGGAGTGAAGTGTTAGAGACTTCTCTATACTAGCAGAGACGTGGGTGGACCAGTTCCCTTCCTCGCTGCCCTTTCCATCCATAACTAAAATGTCAGGTTCTAGTTTACAGCTGCTTAGACTACAGCGTTTCGATACCGTAGACTACAGCGTGTCGATACCGTAGACTAGAGCGTGTCGATACCGTAGACTAGAGCGCGTCGATACCGTGAATCGAACGGGGCACCTTTGCCGCGATAGACCAGTGTTATAACCACTCTGTCTATCCGACGCTCATTCTAGTTAGGTACGGTCTATAATTTACGTTCGGATATTGAGTGAAAAATCACATCATTATCATCACATCATTATCATCACATCATTATCATCACATCATTATCATCACATCCTTATCACCACATCACATCATTATCATCACATCATTATCATCACATCATTATCATCACATCCTTATCATCACATCATTATCATCACATCACATCATTATCCTCACATCATTATCCTCACATCATTATCATCACATCATTATCATCACATCATCACATCACATCATTATCATCACATCATCACATCACATCATTATCATCACATCATTATCATCACATCCTTTTTGTGAAACATTGAACCAACAATGCAGTTTGTCTCTTGAATGAAAACCTGCATCATAACACTCGTGTGCTCTTGCAGCGGTAGTTTTTGTATCAGTTAGTTTTACAGGGTGATGATGCCAGTTCCAAATGGTTCAGGGTTCAGGGTTCGTTCTTTACGTGCCTACAAACAAGTATTAGTTTTCTTTCGTTCATACATGTCTTTCTTTAAGAAAGTAATAACTACCGAGTGACAACCTCACAATAAACCTATCGATGTGGTCAGGCAACTGTCAGCTTGTTCATGTACATATATACATCTTATTTTTCCTATCACTTTTCGTTCGCTCTCATTATCAAGATATAACCTTACCTGTACTCTAGGTATCTCCTTACCTGTACTCTTGCCTCTGTCAGACTACATCTTAAGGCTAGCTGTTCTCTGGCGTATACATCTGGGTAATGCGTCTTCTGAAACACTCTCTCCATCTCCTCTAGCTGAAAGCTGGTGAAGGTCGTTCTGTTCCTCCTCTTCTTCCTCTTTGGTTCACCCTCCTCACCAGCGTCATCTTCTCCGTCGTCGTCGCCCTCGTAATTTTTATCACCGTCCTTATTAGTGCTACTATTGCTTTGAGTATTGTTATGACCTTTGGTCTCAGATTTACTGAGTTCCGCCTCCTTCTTCATACTATGGTTGTGCAGTTGTTGTATATGATGCTGTGACATTGTTTCGTTGTTGTTGTTGGTGTTATTTATATTGCCTGGAGTGGGGCTGATGCTGTATTTGTCAGATTTCATTGCTACTTTGCTGCTGATGTCGTTTAAGCTGAGAGTCTTTCCAGCGGCATTTCCATTGGTTGCTGGCTTGTTCTGAATGTTGTTGTATGCTATGCTGAGCTTTTGCTAATGGTGGCTGCAGTCCATCACACAACTGAGTTCAAACGTTGATGCTGTCGCCGATTCTATAAACAAGACTAAAGGCCATGCAAGTATACCGTTGATGGTTTATCTGTTTGAGATGGTTGAAGTGTGTGGCACACACAGGATCTGTTTTGTCGTTGTGAAAGATCAGTGCTTTAGTGCAGACTTGCCTATTGCAAGAAATCTCGAGTTTCTGGAATAGCAGAGTGAAACAATAGAAATTAACTAAATGAATGTTCCCATTTTAAGACACGGAACAAAGAAATAAAATACAGGAAGAGGAAAAAATGGGAATGTCACAGATAAAGTAGCATCATTGTTTTTTGCGGTCCTTACAGAGCATGGAGCAACTATTACAGCTGCCCCCTTTGCAGGAAGCCTGTACCAAGCCGTCACGTGTTTTGGTAACGGTTGTTTCTGAGGCTATTTGTTTGACGTCATAAAGTTGCCGGTCACATGCACAAACAAGGAATGACATCACTCGACTTCAATGAGTGCTCACAGTGCGCACAAATCATAAAGATAAAGGCAGTCCCGTAACAGATAATGCTATAGAAGGGTGGGTGAAATGTTAGAGACTTCGCTATAATGGGTCCAGCAATGAGAGGTTGGGTGACCAGTTCCCTTCCTTGCTGCCTTTTCCTTCCCTAACTCAACAGCAAAGTCGGGTACCCATTTACAGCTGGGAATACTGGAGAGTCCCGATAACGTGAATCGAGCCCGGCACCTTTGCCGCGAGAGACCAGCACTTTAACCACTCTGCCAATCGGACACTTCGAACAAATTATAGAGATTTCGATAACTACCGTAATATGATTGTTAATAATGAACCTGAGATACTTTAAATTCAAACATCTGTCTGTCAACTGTCAGTACACATTACTTCAATATCCCCCTCCCCTTCATCATCATTACTTTCCGTTACGCTTTTCGTGTAAACACGGAGAAGGCTCGCATTGCACAGTGCAATTTATATTGAACACCCAATAAAAGAACGCGCATGCCTTGCAATCTTTTCATGGAGCATTTTCGATAAGTACGGAAAAGGCGCGAATTGCACCAAGAATGCTAAGTTGAACACAGATCGAAAGTGTGCAAAGGCCTGTTAATTTTTTTTTTTTTTTTTGTCATGGTGGATTGACCATTGAGCATACGAATTTAAAATAAAGAGGGAAAGTTGAGGCTTGTAAACAGTGAATAGATAATACACATAATAAAGGTTTGTTTCAGTCACTCGTGAGAAATAAAGACATCAGAACCCAGGGTCTTCCGAGCCGAACTATGAAAGGGGGACCACAGAAGTGATTGCGTCATTAATTAAGCTGGATCGCGCCTAGGTACATATCCGGTGTTACGTATTGAAAATCGCGCTATAAAATGGAAGTGAAATGTTGTTTATGATCCCTGTCCACGAAGCAATATTATTGTGGCGCATAGTTTACAGGCTTGATAAACGTATAAACATATAAGGAGGGGAAGCCCGAGGCCTGTAAACAGTAAATAAATAAATAAACAAACAACACACAAAGGTATGTTCAGGCACTCAGTGGGAAATAAAGAAGTAGAAGACCAGACAACAGAAAAACAACAGAAGTGATAGGCTTACCGGGAATCGAACTAGGACTTTCCGAACGGCACCCATCGCCTAGCCACGGGAGCGAATCGCTACTAGCAGCAAGTAGTACCCAGCTGGCAGAGAGGAAAGTAGTGCCTGATAACATACCTTTGTGTCTTCTTCTTCTTCTTCTTCCGTCCTTAGCTAAAGACCGACCAAGCAGTCAGAGGCCATCACGCCTTGTGGCGTCTTAAGGGCAACAGCAGATTGATTTTCTCTGTTGTAGTTTCCCATCACGCCTAGCGGCGTCTTTAGGGCAAAACAAATAGATCCATCTGCCGTTGTTTCCGTAATCGGTGTGACAAGCCAACGGGTGATCAGCCCATTGGGCATACCTTTGTGTGTTGTTTGTTTATTTATTTACAGGCAGGATAGTGCGATTCACTTCTGTAGTTAGGCGGTGTTGTTGTTCGAAAGGTCCTGGGTTCGATTCTCCGGTAAGCCATTCACTTCTGTTGTCTATTTTTCTACTTCTTTATTTCTCACGAGTGCCTGAAACATACCTTTTATGTGTGTATTATTTATTCATTGGGCATAAGTCATGATACGTTTGACTACAGAGTTCCAATAACGTTGAAGTGGAATGGAAAGGAGTCAAATGACTACAGGAGAATTAGTGACGTCATCGGGACATGCAGCAGATAGAAGTACAACATAACAATTTCCCACGTTATTTTTTGGCGGGTTCCTTGCTCGCCATTGAATAAATGCCTCGGTCGTTAAAAAAAACAAAAACAACTTATATACCTATAACTGTATATGAACTATACTACTGATCCCCATATACAGTTTTTCTTTTTCTTTAAAAGAATATCTGAATTTTGAATAAGCTGCCGTTATAATTACATTTTCTAAACGAAAGTTTACATTTGTTAAATTCAATATACAATAATTTTAGCTTAGCTAAACATATTTTCTGTTACCATAAACTATATTGCTGTTTACTTGTAGTTTAGTATAGTCTACTTCAGTATTAATTTAAGTTTGTGTATTTCAATTTTATTTCAGATTATTGTAGCTAATATGTAGTTGTGGCGTATGCTTTTGCACGCCACGTGTGAGTGATAATGGAGATGATTGTGGTGCTAGCAAGTGCGGCACTCTTTTATTGTCGCTATGCGTAGTTTGCATGTGACGTCGATTTGTTTGACGGAGATCATTGTTTATATTTTCCCTCTAAAGGATAGCTGTGTTTGAACGTGTTCCGAGTTGGAACCTATATGGGATTATGTATATGTCGTAAATGGAAATCATTAGTGTACTAGAAGTACCTTATTAGCAAGATGTCTTTGAGGATGTGTCATGCAAATAGAGAACCATAAATCAGTGGCGTCTTAAGGCATGGGCACACTGGGCAGTGCCCAGAGGCCCCACGATTTTAGGGGCCCTATGCTGGGATGCTGCCATATTGTTCATAAGACATCATTTTTATTCCCGTGGGTGGGTAGGGTTGGTAGGGGCCCAGTGCATTGCTTTGCCCAGGGCCTACAATGCTGTTAAGACAGTAATGCATCAGTGTTTTGCGAATAAATGTTGTCCTGTATTACCAAGGAGTTCTGGTCAAGTCCTTTCTGTTGGCTCGGTTGAAAGCCATTTCATAAGTTGATGTTCAAAGTTGTGCGTTAATTCGCCGTCAAATTAATATTTTGGCAATTTATTACCCAATTCGAGCACCGTACTATTTCTTACATTTTTTTTCTTACAATAACTTTTTTTATTCGCATGCGGGCGGGGTTTGTACATTTGGCAGTAGGGGTTGCGGGTTAGTCTATTATGCATTTTCGCTTAATCTTGGTCAGAAGATTGCAGAGAAGCACTGGTCATTTGAAAACGTTTTTGTCGCATCTGCCCAAGCGGACCACCTGGTATCTGACAGTCTTTTCACAAAGGGCAAATGGGACTTATTATGAGTACCACAAGCACATAATGCAGTAGAAAGGAGACCCCACCGGTAGGTAGAAGCAGAAAAGAAGGTGTACAGGCTTTCAACAAATCCAAAGAAAATGACTGCTTCTGTCTGCAAACAGTTAAGATAAAAGTAATAAAGAGTCACACTAAGTCACCCTGTTATGCTCTTTCTCTCACAATTTTGTGACATCAAATGAAAAGGCGCTAAAGATGGCATACATCACAAGATCATTGGTTTAACGCTCGTATTAGAAGATGACCAAAAAATGATGTACATATTTATTGGCGCTGGGCCCTAAAAGAAAGGGGCTCGTAGCATATGCTACTTTTGCTACTACGTTAATCCGGCTCTGATTAGGTAAATATTTGACAAGGATCAGTGCATAGCGAGGGAGGGGACCAACTCCCCACCCAGCTCTCCACACCCAGCGGTGAAAACAAATAAAGGCTTTCTTGCCAGGGTACAGTTTTGTTGGTTTTGTGGGCCCTAAACAAGACCGTGGTGCAGTTTTGTGGGCCCTGAAAAGGACCGTGGTAGGTGCAGTTTTGTGGGCCCTGAATAGGACCGTGGTAGGTGCAGTTTTGTGGGTTTTGTGGGCCCTGAATAGGACCATGGTAGGTGCAGTTTTGTGGGTTTTGTGGGCCCTGAAAAGGACCGTGGTAGGTGCAGTTTTGTGGGCCCTGAAAAGGACCGTGAGGGGAACAGATCACCAAAGATCGCTGAAGCTTGGCACATATCAGGACATACACATGTTCGTTCGTAGCTGCATAATTTACAGAGGAGGCCAAAATTCTGCAATGTCAAGCAGGATATTGTCGAACGGGTCTGACTGACGAACTTTATTCTGATGTCGCCACAAAAATTCACACATGTAGGAATCTAACATGTGTCTGTGTGTTCCGTTCTGACGTTTGTTGCGTTCTTTCGCAGATTTCCACAATCTCTCTATTCGTTGAGTATTTGCCTCTCTCTAACTCAAGATCAGAGTCAGGTACCCATTTACAGCTGGTTAGACTGATGCGTGACACCTGTTCCCTTCCTCGCTGCCGTTGCCTTCTCTAACTCAAGATCAGAGTCAGATATCCATTTACAGCTGGTTAGACTGATGCGTGACACCTGTTCCCTTCCTCGCTGCCGTTGCCTTCTCTAACTCAAGATCAGAGTGTCACGCATTAGTCTAACCAGCTGTAAATGGGTACCTGACTCTGATCTTGAGTTAGAGAAGTCAACGGCAGCGACTTCCCTTGTTTCCTGTGTACCGTTAACTTGTAGAACTGATTCAATACCGTTTTATTAGTTTATAAACTTAAAATAAGGGGGGGGGGGTGTTGAGGGCGGGTCTGTCGTAAGCGTGTCAACTAAGAATGCATGAGGAACGTTTTTTTTTTTAACTTGCCCTCCCAAATCACAATGTGGAATCAACCTTTTTCAGTCAAGAAAAAGTACGGTTCTCAGTTTTGGTAATAAATTTCCACAATTTGATTTTAGCGGTGAATTAACGCACAAGAACCGAATGTAGTTATTTGTGACTTTGTGTAATTTTGTGTAGTTTTAAAAAAAAGGGGGGTAAAGGTATTCCCACAGCAGATACTGACATAGGGGAGTGAAGTGTTAGAGATCTCACCAAACTAGGTCCAGTTCCATTCCTCGCTGCCTTTACCTTTAGTTTTATATTTGTTTCAAAAAGGTATGTTTTGGTTTTGCTAAATATATAGTTTCTTTCATTTAAGTATTTTAAAAAAAAATTTTTTTTAAGTCTCTATGTTCAGTCTTACCGTCCAACAGCGTAGAGGAACCACTTTTTGTCCAAGTACGAGATGTGTCGCTCTGGATATTTGTCATATTTCTTCGCGATTTCTTTAGCATTGTCTACTCATCTGCTTGCAGGTTATCCCTTTGTCCGGCTGTCAGATCTGTTTCCATTGAAAGCTTGTGATGGTAGCCGACTTGGCTCATTATTTGTAAATTACAATATGATGTAAATAAAACACAAAATGGACAATAAAGTTACATTGAATACCCTGATTATAACAAAAATTACCGTAGATTGAACAGGGATGGTGGATGAGGGGATGCAGTTAACATCACATCTCCCATGTTGGCATCTCCTTTTCCATTTCTTGAGGTAGTGACCATCTGACATTGATAGCAAAACGCTGTATGAATGTTTTATGTTTTAGTTGATGCTTTGTCCATGTACAAATGTATGCGTGCTGAGTAGCTTCGTCACCACTCATCTTTCGGTTCCCCAAGAAACATAGGCCTTCAACAAGTTCATACCACGTTCTTTTGTGCCATGCCATCAGCTCAAGGCTTATAAATGTCTTCCTGATTCCATTCATGTCAGTCTTCAATTCTCTTTTCCAAGGGTTCTGCGGCATCCCTCTACCCTCTTACCATGGGGATTTCAGAACAAGGACCGCCTTGTAATACCATCAACAGGTTTCCTCAGCATTTTTGCTGCTACCTGTGCCTTTTTTTCTTGTTCGTTTATTATTCGAACATTCTAGGTGCCAAAGAAGTGTCAGCAACACATCTGAGTAGATAAGCCAGTCAGTAAGATTTGAACGAACGTTCGCTTTCTGACATCTTTCTATATTTCATTCAAGCAGTTATCCTCTTTGGTAGACATTTTACCTGTTTTAATCTTCTTGGTCATTGTATTTTTGGAACGAACTGATGTGGGCTTTGATTCCGGCTAATCTTGAACGCTTTTGTTTTAGAGGTACTGACTGTCATGCTTTATCTCTCACACTTCTCAATAAACTCTCTCAATTTGTGATAATATTGTCAGTACTGAGAGACTGTTCACTTCATAAGTTGTTTAGTTCTTCAGACGAATGATTCCCACAACCATTTCTTCAGAGATTGTTCAGTTCATCAGATTAATGTCATGAGACCAATGTTCACTATAAATATTAACTTTGAAATCGTTCATCTTATCAGAATAATGTTCACCAAAACCATTACTGAACAATTATTCACTTCATGATGCTAAATTCACCATAACTATTAAATTTTAGATTATTCAGTTCCAAATGCTAATCTTTACCAAACCATTAATCAGCAGTTATTCACTTCATCAGGCTAATTAATATTCATCATAACCATTATTTAGAGATTGTTTAGTTCATCGAATAATATTTCCCCAATCCACTAAATCTACATTTTATAAAACAATTCCTTCGCTTGAACCGAATGAACAGTTTTGCATAACCAGGTTTGTGAGATGAGCAACGCGGATGGAAATAGAGCTTTAATTTGCATGTTCGCTAGTGCTTGTGTTACAGTATTATGCCTATTATGCTATGGTATTTGGGGTGGTATTTCGAATGCAGCGGTCAGTTGCAAAATGAATCAATACTAATGTTTATTTAACCATTTTATTTTATTTATTTACATTTTTTATAATTTTGTTTCTTCATTTTCTAGTTTTGCATCAGCTCCCTTAATTATATACTCATATTGTCAACCAATAAGAAGCTTGGAATCAACCTGTCTGTGAATGCCAGGGGATTCAAAATTATTGAGTAAAGGTTAGTTATAACTAACACATAACTAACACATAACTAACACATAACTAACACATAACTAACACATAACTAACACATAACTAATTCTCCAGACCTAAAGGTTTTTTTATATTTGGACATGCGCCCTAATATAACCAGCTAGGTTGAACGGGACGCGCCTCGCCAAAACGAGGCAAAATTTTACTTTAAAAAAAAAATTGAGTAAAGGTGTCGGTGACTGGACACCAAAAGCTTCATTATAATCTGTCAAGTCTCCTAGGAGCAAAGGTCATACACAAGATTATGTCAAGTTTTCTTGTTCCGTGTCTTCCGCTCTAGGTCTTTCTACATCTTCTTCGTGTCTATCTCCAGTTCTCTTCTATGTATGTTCATTGTTATCCCTCTAAATCTTTCACCCTGAGGATGTCAGAACAAGGACTGCTTAGTAATGCTATCACAAGGTTTCCTCAATGTGTGTCATATCCATCTCCAGCGATTACTTCTCATCTCTTGTCCCACAGGCACTTGTCTGGTTCTGGTCATCAGTTCTACATGAGTAATTTTGTCATATCACTTCAATCTTTCAATTCTACGCAAGCAACCATTTATGAAAGTCTGTAAATCTTTGCTTCTTGTTTTCGTTGTTCTCCATAATTCAGAGCCATACAATAGGACTGATTTTGACGTTTGACCAAATTCATGGTGAAGGTTAAAACATAATGGAACGGATTCCCTACAAACTACAGTTTTTGTCATGTCAACCATAGCATTCAGAGATACTTTCAAAGTAGGTCAATGGTCAGTCGTGCTAAAATGGTTTATCACAAGTCGAGTCCCCATTAGTATCAGTTATCATACAATGTTTCTTAGTGAGTGTGTTGTTGGAGTACTAACAATCTTCACCCATGTTTATTACATTTAAAAAATGCTGGATATCTATTATAATTTTGGACTTGCTGGTGGATTGGCAGCAGCTCATTCCTTTACATTATTTTGTTATTGCATTTTCCTCTTTTTTTTTTTTTTTTTTTTTTTTTAAATTTCTGTTAGCATTTTTGTTGTTTGTAAGTGGGTTCTTTTTTCGTTAAACTTTATTCCTTGTTCTGCATATTTCCTTCCTTATTTAATGTTACTTTTTTTTTCTCGTGTTGTCCGTGTTGTTTTTTCTTCCAACATACCTTTCTATGTCTGTCATCTTTTTTTTTTAATTAATTTTTTTGTCCACGTTCCCTTTTCTCTTATTTAACCTAACTATATTTTTTCATTTATAGAGTATACGATAGTCGCTGACGAAGGACAGATCCCGAAATAATCAGTGTTTCTATTGTATCAATTAATTGTAAAACTGATTCCATAAATTTTTTTATTTATTTATTTTAATTAATTAATTAATTTTCTTTAATTCCCAGTTATATAGCAGCCCATTTCTGCAATTACTGTTGCGGCTAGAATCTAATATCAAATCAAGAGACAGACAATGTTGGAGATCCAGTTTCTGAAGACAATGCTAGAAATATAATCTAATCTGTAGTTCTAAATTCCCTTTCCCCCTTTCCCACCCCCAAAAAACCTCCAGTCTATAAATACGCCAGTCTATAAAAACATGTTTTCAAATAAGGATTTGTAATAAATTATACCTACTCGTCAATATTAACCAATCAATATTAACCAAAACCAATACACTTTATCTGAAACTTTATAACCAAGTCAGCAGCACACATCAAAATACCTGAAATCAGACGTAGAACGGCTGCAGAGACGTTAATATGTGAGTAATTCTCAAGGATGTGTCAATATCCAATATCTGATGCGTCCAACTGTATAAAGATGTTTCCTAACATGAACATAACATTTCACGTCATTGATTCTATTCAGACTTTTTTTTAGTTTGCGAATCATAAACTCGACATTTGCAAAAATGATTTCGTTCAAACTTCGTCATGACAACATGAAGACATATGTATAGATTTGCGATATGTTCGTTGGTTATTCATTTGTTTACCTTTCTAGTCGCTTTCCTAATAATTCCTTCGCTGATGGAGAACTCTTGTGTTGTCAGAATTTTAGAAGTATCCGCCTACAAGCTGTCGTAGCCCCGCCCATTTGTTTCCATTATACTCGTTTGATTGGGCTATTCTCGCTTGTTCCACATCTTCGGGTGTCAAAGTTACGATTGATGAAAAGTGCAGAACTAGAGATTTGATATGAGTATCTTTGCATCGGACAAACAGGATTTAAAAAAAAAAAAAAAAAAACAGGCAAAAGGCAGGCTACATCAACGAACGGAGATGTATGTTTCGGTGGGTTCGTCAGCATCCATGTGCATCGCATGTTTGCTGGTCAGGTGATATGGACAAGGTAAGGGAAAGCTGAGTCTTCAGACGTCTGCTGTCAGAGATAACAGTTCTCGCAGTCTCAACATGCGAATTTCTCCCCGTTGACTTTTTTCCCCCATGACTAAAAATTAAAGTTATATTTATCTAAAGAATTATCTCAATCCTCTTCTCTTTTTTCCCGTCCGATTGACAGAGTGCTTAGAGCACTAGTCTCTCGCGGCAAAGGTAGCAGGTTCGAAACACGATGGCGTCACGCTCTAGTCTATTCAGCTGTGAATGGGTAGGCAACCAGATCCTGCTCATGAGTTACGGAAAGAAAAGGCAGCGAGCTAGGAACTCGTCACCCACCTCTTGAAGCTGGAACTAGTACGGTGAAAGCCAGCGCCGGATTATTCATTAGGCCCACTAGACACCGGTCTAGGGCCCCAGGCTTATAGGGGCCCTGCGAAAAAAAAGCAACGGAGTAATAACGCAGAGCTCTCCAGCAACGGCACGTGCACGATAGTACGATAGTGCATGCAGGTAATAGTATATGTACAACAGTTAGTTTATTAGTTACTTCTGCCCCCGCTTTTCCCTTTTTGTTCCCATTATTCTTATTATTATTATTATTATTTTTTTTTGTGCAGCTTCTTCTTATTTTGATCTTTCGTGTTCTTCCTTCGTTTCTATTCTTTCTTTTTTTTAACCTTTTTTTTTCTATTAAACACCTTCCTTTCCATAACGCAGTATCTTTATCATAATTGTCCAAACCAGTTACTTCAAATCAGATAATATTCTGTTCCATCATCTATCCTCCCTTTTCTTTATCCTACTTATTTCGCTTTTGTCGTCAATACTTTCATCTGTTGTGCTTTTGCATTATGATTCTTCCAAACACTCTCTTATGTTTTATTTCTATCTTTTTCATCATGTCTATTTTATTCCTAGTTTTCTTTAAAAATAAACTATAACTTAAAATAAATCAGCACTATTATTTCTCCTTCCCGCCATAAAACGGGTGAAATGTATTTCAGACGCAACTTATGTAGAACTCTCATTTTCACTTGGGTCCTTGGCCACTTACTGACGAAGCAGTTAGTGACCATCACGCCTGGTGACATGTAAATATATGTAAAAGAAGAAACAGAAGAAGAAGAAGAAGAACTACGGCACACGAGCAAGCAGAAGGCAAAGTAGAAAAACAAGTGTAGGCTATCTGAATATTTGAACTTTTTTATTTATTTATTTTTAATCAATATATATATATATATATATATATATATATATATATATATATATATATATATATATATATATATATATATATATATATATATATATATATATATATATATATATATATATATATGTCGCAATACGAATGGGCCCAATATCTAGGGCAATCGAAAATAGCGTACACAGCCTATTCCGTTTAATGCAAAGGTCTGCCAATGAAAGCAGAGCTAGCCTTACTGCAAGACTCTTAGGCTGGTAAGCATAAACAAAGTTGGAGATAGGAAAACGTACAAAGTTGTATGCGTTTTCATTGGTAGTGTGGCCCAGCAGAAGGATTTCAGCTAATAATGCTAGTCAAGTGAGATATTACAGAACCGCGGCTTTGTCCACATACCTGTATCGTCGCATTCTGTGCAGTATATCCTGAAATAATTGTGTTTGAAGGCTGTAACCCATGAATCGCATTGAGTGTTTCACTGTTTAGTCTGCCATAGCGAAGGATCCAAGGAACAGAAGTAAGAGATAGTTATATGGAACAACAGCTGCTAATTGCCCGGTTGAAACAAGCCATGGGTGACGAAAATCGGTTGGAAAACAGAGGAATAGGAATTAATGGAATTTGTTCTACAAGCACACTCTTGGCTATATGCAACACATTTTACAAGAACATGAACGAAGGAAATAGCCAATGACCTAGATGATCTCTCGCTCGCCGGATGTGAAAGTGTATAAGGGGAGAGGAGTGGAGGCATATTTCACTCACCGCCTAAATTTGATTCAAGACACAGACAACAAAGTTCGCCGCCAAGCACTTTTGCCATCCAACTATGTGAACAGCCTGTCAGGCCTTAGACGCCCTGTGTATTCTGATTGAGAGTCCTATCATATCCTATCATACCATACTACCAGCAAAGCAGACGATTGTTGTTGTGTATACCCGTGCAAGACTAAGCAGCATTCAGGCACCAAGCATATACATCAGATCTGGTTTTGGGAATCCGAATGCATGGGCTTTTCCAACCACTGTTTGCAGCAGAGTGAGAGACGGTGCAGTCAATTCAGTTAAGTGTTCAAAGAAAGGACTGTTTCACAATATGGCCAACCACATTTAACAAAGACTTATGATGAAAACCAGTTGATGTTAAGCTCAATACTTATGTAAGACATGATCTAATGTCACAGTGACTCTTATAGATGTTTATTAACACTAATTCATAAACTACTAGTACAAAATCAAGAACCAGAGAGTTAGTTGTAATTGACATTTTAAATTTAAAGAACATTTTGGTATAAAGTGATCATTTTCCAAGAGGAAGGATACATAGACATTTTGTAGTTAAAACTTGTTTGTGTAATATATTTAATGCTTTTGTAAACATATTCATCATCATTTACATTGCATATCATACTTCTGATTTCATAAAGAGAAAAGGGAGCCGCGCTAGCGTAGTGGTTACAACACCGCTCTGGCGACCGGGTGATTCAGGATCAAACCCGGGCGACGGCATTTGAGGATTTTTCGTCGACCGGGAATTGAACTGGATTAACTCGAGACCTGGCGAGGACACTTGAAGGAGTTTCGTCGACCAGAGATTGGTGGCTCCTGAGCCGACCCAGCTCTAATGGGTACCTCCGAAATCGGCGAGTATCTGCCTGAATGGCGAGGGACACCTGTCTCTGTACAAGAAAAGGGATACTTACGTAAAATCAATGTCTGGTTAGACATTAACAATAACCTGAGATTTCGCCTCGAGTATTAGCGGGCGTAAAAAAAAAAAAAAAAAAAAAAAAATAAAGTATATATTATAATAAATTGATTAATTGTATCCCGAGTCTTGAGTAACTCATTTCAGTTTTGTTTGAAGTTACTTTAATTTTGTTTATTTCCCTAGACGTACAATCACATAGGATTGTTGTAGAGAGGAGACCCCTTAGAATCTGGTACTGCTTATTACCATCTAGGCCAGAATTCTTCACAGTCTGACTATTACCTATGGAAGCCTACATAAAAGTATGCATGTTCTCTTGTTACGTTGGTTTCTGAAGCAATTTGTTTTACCTGATGAGTTGCACACCCGACTCATAACCTATTGTTATTGCCTCATGCAAACTGTCACTTGGAGCAATGAATTCATTATTGTTCTTTTTAAATAATCTACTGAGAGACTACCAAAGACAGCATTATCCTGTTGTTTGCTTTACACTTAATTCGCTTTCACGCATTTGTCTGCTAACCTGTTCGTTTTCTGTGGGTTTTTTGTTTTTGATCTTTTGTAATTAAACTTTTGTAAAGTAGTTTTCATTGTTCCTGTTTATTTCATCTTTAATTTTTCTATCAGTGTAACAACCGCCATATCAAACACAATACTGATGCTTGCCAAAAGCGTTTCCGTTTTCTCTCATATAACCAAATCTATTTTTCGCATATAGTTTGCAGTCTGTCTTAAGCTTCTCTCACTGACATATTGTTTTTCCAACTAAGGAGTTGGTGAAAGCCATTCTGACAGTCTGCTCCTATCGAGAAGTCAACATTCTTGGACAATCTGTTCTGGTGTGTGCTTGTCTTCGTTGGATGGAGACATGTCTGCCCCATTTTTAATACGTTGAACAGATGATAATTGAGTCTGCTATGGCCGGATATCAGCCTAAAATTATCACCCGATCTCTTCTTGGTAAGTAGAATCACGTTTCTGTTATGTCTTACCTTGTGTATTTGTCGCTCTCTAGGTATATAGGTATATAGATGGGTATGGCCTATGGAATATCATCAATAAGGTCTCCAGAAATCGGCTCGTAAATAAAAGAATACGACGTAGTCGAGATAAAGATCGAGAAGAAGAGAAGGCAAACGATCTCCACTAGATAGCAATATCTAATAGATCATGAAGAGGTATTATGTGTCCCTGCGACATTTACCTCTATCCCTAATATCTCGACAAAGAAAAGAGCCCTCAACCTCCCAAATGAAAGATTTTGTCTATATGTAAATACTTAACACTGGCAGCACGATTGATACAACTTAATAGCTACGGTGTAACGATAAACACGGCTTTTGTGTTTATTTGTTAAATATATACACATATAGCGTTAGTAGAAAATAAAATATGATGATTGTGAAAGACAATTCACGCTTGAAATGTGCAAACGTAGTTAATTAAATAGGATAGTGAAACTATGTAAATAATGAAATGATATTGAGATTTTCTAAGTGTTACCACATTGATGTCAGTAAACTACAACTAATGTTGTCACACTTATGACAGTATTTTAAAGTCCGTAAATCAAGTTGTCTCCACTGTGTGATCATTCAAAGATATGTCCTTTTTCAGCCCAGCGTGATAGGACTCAAATGCTTCGCCTTCAGGGAAGTACCTAAGTTTTATTTATTTTTTTATTTTTTTATATTTATTCTTATATTCATTTAAGTTCTTATGTCTCTTATCTAGCCTTCACTGTCTTTCTTTTCCTGACGAAGGCCTTGTGGCCGTAACGTAGACTATTTTCTTTGTCTCTTGTCCTCGTAAGACGAATCACCTTTTTTCGATTTTTTTTTCAAAACCCATCCAAAGATATGCAAAGACTGTTCATTGAAGCAGTGTTACGATGTATTGCTGGAGTTAGGATACATGTCGTGGCTTGCGAAGGTTGAAAGCAGATTCAACATGCAAAAATCGAACACCATAAAAATTGTAACTTGAATCAAATATGCAGCGAATACTGTCCAACAATTCCAAAGTTTAATGACGTATTTAACACAGGAACATTTGGCCCCACTTCTTAATAAAATATAATCAGTAAGATGTTCTGATATAGTCTGTTGTCCGTCCTTTATAATATCATATGTGCTTAGTTAGATCTGGCCGACAATATTCTTCCAAGTCCACACCGGACTGAAGTGAAATAGAGCTTCATAAAATCTTGACATCGTAAAAACTGTTACAAGGGTTACGGTACCTCCTTGAGAGTAGCGAACCAACACTGGCCAATAAATATATCAGTAGCGATCATCATCATATCGAAGAAGGCTACAAGCGCTTATAAAACATCTCCATATTCATGGAGCACATGAAATATACGTCCACACAGCTTGACGGACACAAGCCAAAAAAAATGCAGAAAGTTAAGATGTTGCTTCTAAGAGCATACGTCACACTTCTGCTACCTATTACGTCACACCAACACCAATGGTGCGCTGTTCACAAATAGTGCATTATCGTACTACTAGTTGGAGCGCGCTTACATATCTCCTAAACGGGCATATGTCTGTGTTTATAAAATACCAAGAAACCTACATTCTGTACTTTACATATTCTCATTCTTCTATCATTTACTAGACACAGTATTAAGGTCTTTGTCTTGTGTAATCTGGCCTATACTGTTTAATAGTGAAACTGCAGAAGTGATTGCGTCTATAATTAGTCTGGGGCGTCCTATGGTACATATCCGGGTCATGTGGGTGGTCGTGCTAGACCTCTGTCGGTGAGGCATTATTCCAGTAATGCTTAGCTGGCAGAGTGGATAGTGGCGATTCGCTGCCGTGGCTAGGCGGTGGGTGCCGTTCGGAAGGTCCTGGTTCGATTCCCGGTAAGCCTATCACTTCTGTTGTTTTTCTATTGTCTGGTCTTCTACTTCTTTATTTCTCACTGAGTGCGTGATAACATACCTTTGTATGTTGTTTATTTATTTATTTATGTCTGTGTGACAGAACGAGGCATCACATCATCTCTGCCCTCGGGGAAAAAAAAACAAAGTTTTTTTTTCATTTTCCCGAGACTCCAGTCGGCCAACTAAGCCTCATCGCCAAATTACACAATTAAAGTCATGTCTATAAAGTATATCAAAGAAATTGTTAAGATGACATGAAAATGTGTCAACCGTCATGATTATATGACGTAATGGTGAAAAATATTAATGGAATTACGATCTAATTTCAGATCAGAAAGATCGTAAAAATGCATTACTGTATTTCGAATTAAATGAGTTTTGAAGACACATCAAGGGAAATAATCATAAGTGAAAAGTGAAATGTGATGTACTGTAGTTATCTATCTTGGTACGTCAGTAGAGAAATGGTTATGAATGAAATGAGCAATGCACTAATTACAATCTAACTAGAGTATATATGGGAGCCGCGCTGATGTAATGGCTTCGGCGTTGTACTGGCGACCAGGTGTTCATGGTTCAAACCCGGGCGTCGGCGTTTGAAGAAATGTTTACGGCCGGAAATTTGACTGAATAGCCTGAACGGCTCCTGTGATAAACCCTCTGGGGATGGGAAGGAGCGAAGCTCCTGACCGGGTTGGAAGGAAAGTCCTCAGGTTCCCCAGCCTCGCAATGACATGTCATTGGGCCGAAGGGCTGAAAGCCCAAGTGCCGCTGGATAAAAAAAAAAAAAAAAAAAAAAAAAAAAAAAAAAAAAAAAAAAAAAAAACTAGAGTATACTAAAGAGTTTATGCGGATAATGTCAATACTGTTCTTCTGAAAGAATATCAGTCTCAGTGTGAAATGTTGGTACGACTTGCAGCTCAGCAAAAAAGGGCATGCTGCATTGTTCATTAATATAATGTTCTTTAATCAAGCATCCGAATGTGTGCAAAACAATGTCTATGAATGTTTCACGGAACCGACAAAAATGGAGGTCTGAAACTTCTGCGCTAAGCGGTTAATGCATGTCACTGTCCATTCTATTCGAGGAGCAATGTGACATAGTTCTTCTGAAAACCGAATGTATACTAGTCTGTCCGTAAAAGTTAAATGATAGCAACAAGTTACTAGAAGTTGTCTAATGTCCATGAGAAAAACGTAACTTGATTAAGTACAGCATTCGTGGACCAAGTTCTAGCATCACGAAGAAGGTATCCAGTTCGTACAACGAGATGATTCCAACGATCACAAGAATGCTATGTGCATGACAGGTATCAATGAAAGTTTATCAGTCTTTGTAGTGAACACCTTTAAATATCTGGGGTCCACTATATGTAGTGATGGAAGATCAATGTCGTGTGGTGATTATAGGGGCAACTACGACAGTAGTTTTTACCTGGAATAGCCTGTGAGATATTAGGTAGAAGGTCTCTAGAAAATGGCTCGTTAAGAAAGAATACAGACCTATTCGAGATAGGGACAAGAAGAAGGGAATGCGAATGCTTTCCAATGGACAGTGTTCTCTAGTTAATTATGTTGAGTTCTGTTTCCCCATGACCTTAGCTTCTGCCCTTAGATCCCGTAACAGAAAAAGCCCCCAACCTCATCTGAGTGTAGAAATTTCCCTATATGTAAATATTTACCACCGACAGCACGAGTGATACATTAACAAACTAGATATTGGGTTTATTAATTAAATCTTTACACATATAGGGTTAGTAATGGTTAGAACGTAATGATGGTAGATGACGATTCACACAAAACACACAGATGAGATATTTATATTGTAGTTAATTAGTAGTTAATTACGAATGACACCCGTGTGTTACCGGGGCCCGAAATGGGAGCAAAGAATAGTAACACTGTTCCCTGCCAAGCATGTCCAAGAAAGTGACTAAGGAGGGTTGGGCATGGGGCCGGTTACCCCATCCTGTAAAAAATTTAAACCACAAAAAACTTCAAAAAACATGGACAAGTCAATTAAAGAAAATAAAACACAGCCATCCAAGACAAGGGAAGGTCCTCTCGCAGGGAGGCGTATGATGCAACACAGAGAAAGCCGAAAGGAGTCTGTGTTACTGACTAACCTTCTTTCTTCTAGGAGAACTTCCAGATTTGGCACCTGGAATGTTCAGGGGAAAGTGGCACAAGTAGCAGCAGAGATGAGGGAATATAAAATCGAGGTTCTGGGACTGTGTGAAACAAAGTGGAAGGGGGTAGACAGGAAGAAACTCATCACAGGTGAATTGGTGCTGTCCTCAGGACATGAAGACGAAAGTTCACACCACAGTGAAGGGGTAGCTCTTATGTTATCTAAAGAAGCACAGAAAGCACTCATTGAATGGGAAGCCGTTGGATCCAGAATAATAACAGCTACTTAAAACAGCTAAAAAGAAAATAAATGTAAATGTCATCCAATGTTATGAACCAACTAATGACAAAGAAGAGTCTGTGAAAGAAGCATTTTATACTAGACTACAGGAAATCATGGAAAAAGTAAAAAGAAGAAACATCACAATTTTGATGGGAGACATGAATGCAAAGATAGGTACAGTCAACACCGGCTTTGAAGAAGTCATGGGAAAACATGGGCTAGGAATAATGAATGAAAATGGGGAACTATTCTCAAACTTCTGTGCTTCAAATCAACTGGCTATTGGAGGAAGCATGTTTCCACACAAGAGAATACACAAGGCAACATGGATATCACCAGACCATAGAACAGAAAATCAGATTGATCATATATGCATAAACAAGAAGTTTAGATCATCATTGCAGGATGTAAAGGTATTTAGAGGAGCAGATGTGGCATCAGATCACCACCTACTGATAGCCAAAGTAAAAATGAAACTCAAGAGATATGTGATGCGTGATGCCATATGATGATGGATGGTATCCGCATGTCTGGTTTTGTGTAGTGTGCAGATGTGTTCAGTCAAACAATGTTCATACAAAAATAACAGGGCAATCCACATAGGACGTCAGTAAACTCACGACGTATAAAGTCAATGATTCTTGTAACAGCCGTTGACGTTTTTCTTCATTATTTATTGTGGACGCCACAGTGACAAAATGGTTACGCGAATATGTAGGCACATCAAACAGTCATTATCACAGCAACATTCAATACAGCAATAGACGGTAGACAGCATTACAATGATGAGTCAGATGCATGTTATATTTCATAGTGCTGTAAATGTAGTCAGGTGAAAAACTCCATCCTTTTCTATAACAGCCAGGAGATAACCAGATGTATGAGATCAGTTCACTCTCCTTAGTCTGACTTCAGCAAGACAGACACGTCTGCCGAAGTATAAATAATGTCCTCAAAAATATCCTCTAGATAATAAAGGTTTTCCAAACCTAGTTCATTTAACAAAGTAGCAAGTAATGGTCCTTGGGACATGCATCAACCGATGCAGTACAATACAGCGACATGTGAGCTGGGAAAACATCTCGTGACGACGACTTTCGAAGACAGGCTATGAATCGAAATCGCTCACGACCCAAAATCGATAGAGTTAATGAAAAGTCAATTTACCTTGCCTTCAGGAAATACACAGAAATATCACGCCTCCCGACATGTGGGAAACACTAGAGGTATTATCTCGAATAAACGAAATATCCATTAAGAGGACTACACATCCCTGACAGAACAAAAAATAGCGGAGATCCCCTCTTCAACGAGGCATCTCTTTCGCCATTCAAATCGCTCACTCCACTAGTGGTGGGCGGAAACCGCTCGACCAAAAAACAAGACCAGTCATGCGCAGTCCAGCGCAAAAAGACCACAGCTCAAAACTTAAAAATGCATTCAATACCAACGCGGGAAGACAAATGCTATCAAGATAGTTTCTGTGCAGAAATTCATTTGCTAATCAACGTATCTTGTTTATTCGTATGAATTGTGGGTAAAATACAGAATAAACAATTGGCAGCAACTCAAAACGATGTGGCCAATGATAATGTGATAGGTTTCAGTGGCCAACGTGAGGTAATTGTAGTTATGTCTCCAGCCTCACACAATGTTCACAATGAGACAGAATATAGGGGAAAAAATGGGAACGACAAACAAAAAGCATTTCAATGATAACAACAAGAACTAGAACCATCAATAAGATAACATATCTTTGAAGACAGTTGGGCAACAAGAAAGCAGATTTAAACACAAGCAAAACCAACAGAAGTTCCAAAGCCAAGAAAAGTACCCAAGCAGTAGATCACAAGAAGTGTACACAGAAGCAAACAAAGAAGTAAAAAAGAAAATGTATCAAAAGAGACAAGAGGAAGTATAATGCAGGACACATGAGGAGTTGGCAAGAGAGGCAGAAGATGCTGCAGCCAAAGGAAATATGAGAGAACTGTATAACAGCACAAAGAAGCTGACAGGGAAATACAAGCAAACAAGTTGCCTCATAAAAGACAAGAATGGAAAACTGCTCAGCAATATACAAGAGCAAATGAAGAGGTGGACAGAATATTTTGAGGAATTTCTCAATAGACCAGCTCCACAAAACCCCCCGGACATCCAGCCAGCAGAAGAAGAGCTACAAATTAACGGTGAAAGACCAACGAAGGAAGAAATAAAGAAAGCCATAAAGCTTCTAAGAGATGGAAAAGCGTCTGGACTTGATGGCATTCCAGCAGAGACCATCAAAGCAGATATCGACACGGCTACAGAGATGTTATATAAATTACTTGGTAAAGTCTGGGAAAAGGAAGAGATACCAGCAGAGTGGAAGGAAGGATATCTGGTTAAGTTGCCTAAAAAGGGAAATTTACAAGAGTGCGCAAATTATAGAGGAATAATGTTACTATCAGTGCCAGGAAAAGTATTAAACAGGATTATCCTTGAGAGATTAAAAGAGTCCATAGACAAGAAACTGAGAGACGAACAAGGAGGTTTTCGACAAAACAGATCCTGTACAGACCAGATAGCCACTTTGAGAATAATAGTTGAACAAAGACTGGAATGGAATTCACCGCTATACATCGGATTTGTGGACTACGAAATGGCATTTGACAGTGTAGACAGAGAATCACTTTGGAAATTGATGAGGCATTATGGAGTTCCCCTGAAGATCATTAATTTAATAAAGAAAACATATGAAGACATGACATGCAGAGTTCTTCATGAAGGACAGCTTACAGAACCATTTGGGATAAGAACAGGAGTTCGACAGGGATGCCTCTTGTCTCCATTTATTTTATTATTAGCAATAGACTGGGTTATGAGAACATCAACAACACACAACAGAAATGGAATCCAGTGGACTCTTACTAAGCAGTTGGATGATCTGGATTTTGCTGATGACTTGGCTCTTTTGTCCCATAACCGTAATCAGATGCAGGGCAAATTGAAAACACTCGATGAGAGGTCACAGCAATTGGGTCTGCAAATACACAGGGAAAAGACAAAGATGATGAGAATAAATGCAGGTAATGAAAACAGGGTTGAACTTGAAGAAGCACCAATACAAGATGTAGAATCGTACACATATCTTGTCAGCAAAGTAGACAAAGTTGGAGGGACAGACAGTGATATCAAAATAAGAATACAAAAAGCAAGAGGAGCTTTCATTGCAATGGGAAATATATGGAAATCAAGAGAAATCGGATCCAACACGAAAATAAGAAACTTCAACTCAAATGTGAAGTCAGTCCTATTGTTTGGCTCTGAGACATGGAGAACTACAAAGACAACAACCAAAAAGCTACAGACTTTCATAAATGGGTGCTTGCGTAGAATAGAGGGATTAAAATGGTATGACAAGGTTACCAACGTGGAACTGATGACAAGAACTACACAAGTGCTAATGGAACAAGAGATGAGAAGAAGACGATGGCGATGGATAGGACACGCACGGAGGAAACCTGTTGATAGCATTACAAAGCAGTCCTTGTTCTGGAACCCCCAGGGCAAGAGAGGCAGAGGTAGACCAAGAAGCACATGGAGATGAGAGCTGGAAACAGAAGGGAAAATGATGAGGAGAACGTGGAAAGAACTTGAGATGATGGCACGTGACAGGAGGACTTGGGATGTGTTTGTTGAAGGCCTATGCTCATTTGGGAGTGAAGGGTTATGAATGAATATATATATATAAAGCTTTTAGCAGTTACAATTTTTACCATACAGCACCACTACAGCAGGTTAAGAAGCATAGGCCACACATAGATAGATATAATTAAAATTTGCTTTCTGATAGGTCCTAGGTATGGATATCTTTATCATAGAGTAAATCAGTGCTCCGCAACCCGGTATGCTGTTTTGGCCCAACTATGGCAAAATATTACGAAAAGATCGCACACGTAGAATTTTACAAATAATAAGTTATCACTACTCGTCCCAAAAACGTTAGGGAGCGTTGTCTTATGACTGCATCGAGGTTTTAAATATTTACCATATACAAGGTCTGTCCGGAAAGTAATGAGACTGATTCCATAAAATTGGTTTATTTCAAGACATGCTTACATACACTTAAAATTCTTCGAAATAACATCCTTGAGCATCAATACACTGTTGCCAGCGGTTCTGCCACGCGTTGTAGCTCGCCTGGAAGTCTTGAACGGGGATCTCTTTCAAAGCACTCGTCACGGCAGCTTGCACGTTTTTAACAGTCCCAAAATGGTGTCCTTTCAAGCTGGATTTGAGCCGCGGAAACAAAAAGAAGTCAGCCGGGGCCAAGTCCGAGCTGTAGGGAGGTTGAGGAAACGTTGCCACGGTTTGTTTCGCCAGAAACTCTCTCACTAACAGGGATGCATGAGCCGGCGCACTGTCGTGGTGAATAACCCAGGAGTTGGCCATCTCCGGGCGGACGCGCGAGACTCTGTTCTTCAGCCGTTTAAGCACTTCCATGTAAAATGCAGCGTTGACCGTTTGTCCAGTTGGTACAAACTCCTTTTGGACAACACCTTTAGAGTCAAAAAAGACAATGAGCATCGATTTCATCTTCGACTTGCTCATTCGAACCTTCTTTGATCGAGGAGACTCGGTAGTGTGCCACTCAGAGCTCTGCCTTTTCGCCTCCGGATCGTACTCAAAGACCCATGTTTCATCGCCGGTTATCACTTTTTCCAAAAAATCAGGTTCACTCCTCATACGGTCCAAAAGCTCACGAGAAATCGACACACGGTTTTTCTTCTGTTCGTCGGTCAAAACCTTAGGAACCAATTTGGCACAAACTTTCCCCATCTGCATTCCTTTCGTGACGATTTCATGCACAATGGATTTTGGAAGTCCCACTTGATCTGCTATCAATCTAAGACTCAGACGTCGGTCAGAGTCCAAAACCGCTTTCACCTTATCCGCATTGTGTGAAGTGTGAGACGTTGATGGGCGCCCTGTGCGTTGTTCATCCTCGACGCTCTCTCTTCCTTCTTTGAACGTTTTTTGCCAACGAAACACTTGTGCTTTCGAAAAAGCATCCTTCCCGTAGGCTTTCTATATCATAGCAAGCGTCTCGGTCGCGGATTTTTCAAGTTTTACACAAAACATTATCGCGTATCGCTGCTCGACATTCCTCTGCATTTTGACCGTTACGCGACGCTCAAACAGCTGTCCACTTCGCAAGCGATCCGCACTCTGTAAAAGCTCTGAGCCAACTGACGAGAAATCTATCGTTTACCTAACATCCCCCACCAACCGTCACGCCTGGAGACTCCGCCACCCGGCCCTTCTGATTGGCTCAAGAAAATCAGCCTCATTACTTTCCGAACAGACCTTATACACCTATGTGTGCCGTGCACTTTTGAAGGGCACTTTAAATGCGCCGCGAAGTGAAAGAAGTTGCGGAGCACTGGTGTAAGCTACTCTGTGATTTGTATTGCAGGTTCTACTTTCGCTCCTAATGCTATTCACTATACAACTCACTCCGTTACTACCTCACATTACGTTTAGTAACGATATACGAGTTACTCTGCAGACTTTCCAAAGCTTTATTTGGGTGCTTCCCACTGGTCGAACATATGTACAATGGTTGATGACATTCATTTATGTACAATACAAGTAAGTGTGGACATCACTGTACATACAAGAAGTAATTCAACGTTATCATTCTCTCTCGTCTGTCTGTCTCGTCAACCACTAATACTTCAATTACTTGCACAGACTTCAGCAATTACCTTCAGGCATAAATAAACAGTCTTAAATCTACAAAACCAAATTCACCTTGTGACTTAGGCAGGCTGTCAGTATTTTGTGAGAATAAATGTACCAACACAATCCCATCCAGCATTCCGTTTATGACAGTTAATGAAGTGTATAACTATCTTCTAGATCTTAAAGATAATAACTCATCAGGACTTGACGGAGTCAGTAATCGAATACTGCGTTATGCGGTTCCAGCTATTAGTGATTCGCTTACATACATATACAATCAATGTATCGCACGGAGTTACTTTCCGTGGCACTTTAAAGTCGCCAAGGTATATCCTCTCTTAAAACCTGGCTCTTCCGACAATAATAACCTTGGTAACTATAGGCCAATCTCCTTAATATCATCGCTATCCAAACCACTAGAAAATACATACATTAAATAACACTACAACACCTAGTTAACAACGGCTTGCTAATTGATAGTCAGTCGGGGTTTAGACCTAAACATTCATGTCACACAGATCTAACTATGATGATTGACAACTGGCACTTAAATATTAGTAACGATAACATATGTGGGGCAGTTTTTTGTAGACTTTAAAAAAGCGTTTGATATGATAGATCACGCTATTTTAATTAGAAAACTAGAAACATCAAAAGTAAACCTTCAACTAGTGACGATAATTAAATCATTCCTGTCAAACAGAAAACGTGTAGTTTCTTACAATAACTCTTGCTCAAACCCAACCGTAATAAATACCGGCGTTCCTCAGGGCTCTATTCTTGGGCCTCTACTTTTTGCCATATACATTAATGACCTTCCACTACACGTCGAGCACGCATCCTGTGACCTGTTTGCTGATGACTGTACTGTCTACACAAGTGATACAAGTTGCCACACACTCGAACTATCGTTACAAAAAGATACAGATAATCGGATTAAGTGGAGTGTCACAAAATTAACCGTGATACAACGTTAAAATATCTCCAATGATATAACGTAGGAATAAAAACAAATGCGTAAGCTGCTAGAATACATGATCGCCCACGCCGCGGGTCATCACCCGCC
Source organism: Oreohelix idahoensis (assembly GCA_024509875.1). NCBI lineage: Eukaryota > Metazoa > Mollusca > Gastropoda > Stylommatophora > Oreohelicidae > Oreohelix > Oreohelix idahoensis. The sequence continues at coordinate 162,852 of JAMPIV010020541.1, forward strand.
ATGGAAATTAAATTGTTAGACTTGAAGGCAAAACGGAACGGGATGAGAACGGAGATCAAAAGGAAAAATCTGACTGAACGCGTGCTTGAAACTAGCAAGGCTAAAAGACGCAAGTGGTGGGGAAAGGAGGAAAAAGTCACGTTCCCCAAGTTGACATAAAGTAAAGAAATTGACAAAAGGGACCTTGGATATTATACGCCACAGTCATTTCTTGGACGCTTTTGCGATAACTTAGTCCGTTTATTTGAATGCAGTGATGAACGCATTCCAGAAGATTCTAGAAAATATTTGAAAAGTAACTTTTCTTAATAATAATGTTAGGAATATAAAACCTAGCTGGCAGGATGGCCCATCTTGAGCAGTGAAATAATATGCTTTCATTTATACAGACGGACAGATAATAAGAAAGATATTGACAAAAGACTGTGTTGTTCATATCAGCGAGCGTCTGCATTGAGATAAAATTGTGGCCTTGAAGACGCAAGTGCTAAAATCTAGTTGGAATGAAGAGACGGGGTGGGATGGTGAATTGTGGCTAAAAATAACTTTAAAGGCAAAATTGTGTAGGGGAGGGCAGAGCTGGTTCAAAAAACAAGTGTGTTTTTTTGTGAAACGCAAGTAGAGACGGACGGACCAACAGACAATAAGGCATACTTGACTGAGGTATGACTGAAATGACTTTTTGGTAGGATATTTGAATTTGAAAAAGAAAAGGCAGTGATTGGCCATAGATGAATATATTATCGGCGCTCAGACGCGCATTTTGTGCCATTCATTAGAAGTTGTCCTTGTAGACACAGTGAATTATTAAGTGGTGTAATTCCCAGAAGCTATTGAAATATTTAGAGGGACGCCATCCTAAGGCCAGCAGCTCAGCTGAGTTTTGCTAGCATTTAACTGTGTTCTATATTCATAATTCTGGTAAGACTGAAATTATTTCTTTGTACATTTTAATATTTGTTTAAGGTTTCGAGTGATTTGATACTGCAATAGCATAATCTGTCCCTTGCAACAAGTAAGGATTCGCTCTAGACCCCCCCGCCCCAGTTCAGGGTCTAGAGACAAATAAAATACATAAACTCCAGCAAGGATTATGAAGGACAGATCAGGTGTTGAGATCAGTGAAACATATCACCTATCCTATTCTATGGCAGGAAGCTAATGAACATATTTCAGAATACGTAGTCGGGGAGAACCTATCCTATGTGAAACCAACTTGGTAAGATGTGTTGTTTGGTCAGAAAGATCTGACCCGTCTATGTGGTGTTGTTGTTGTGTAGTGTTGTGTCCAGAAATGGTTAGAGGGTGGAATTCTGACACATGACTAATACTTTGATAGCAGAACTGTGAGTTTCAGTTGGCACCAATGCGGTGTCAAATGAGTTGTTGAATATTACTAGAGTGGACCCGTGCAGTAACATTTTGTCAGAGCAGCCTATTATAGCCCCCAAGCACGGAGAGGTGGGGCCACCAGACTTCTGATATTGCCCCCAAGCACGGAGAGGTGGGGCCACCAGATCTCAGCACCAGAGCTACACCTTCAAGCTACGTGAGCGTCTGGTCTGCTGAGAATTCACCAACTCAACTTATTTGCTAACACACCCATAAAATTTCCATCAAATAACTGGACAATGTGTAGTCACCATAGACAGGGAGTGATGAGGCCACCCCAACAGCACATCCATTAAATGTTCTCCCAAATAGATTACAACTATAAACAGTAGTAATATTAACTAGTCTAGTAACATACATATGTACACACCTTGCATTTATTATGTAATATTCATGCATTTCTTTCATAATTGCAAAACCTTTCATATGTTCTGACCAAATTAAAACCTTGGTTCAGAACAAATAAATTTAAAGAAAATTACTAACCAAATTTTACACACTTGAGTTAGTTCAGTGTATTATAACATTTATTAATATTATTAGACTTAGTAAATATCTGTGTGTGTGTATGTAAACTACCACCACACATTACATATCATTACCCTAGACATTTAACGTAGCCACATTCATTAGTAAAAAAAGATAGGTGTGAGGTCGTAGTGGTAGCACGAAGGGCCTTCTGACAATTCACAGCTACATTTTATCTCAGGAGCCTTCACAGCTGACCTCATGCATCACACTTAGTAATATCACCATCATACAATACCATCAATCCACTACATGGAGTGTCGTAAAACGTGTGTGTAAACCCACTTCTTAGTTAATACACTATGTGGAGATTCAAATAGGCCCCAGCCAATCAACGAGCAACGTTCACCAGTCTCTGAGCCAGAATAAAATTCGGCATAAGCCCTGTTTTTCGGATCTCGGTCACGGCCAATCTTGTCTCCCAATATGGCGGAAGACAGAATAAAATTAGCCATAAGCCCTGGTTTTCGGAACTCGGTCTAGGTCATGGGAAATACGAAAAAGCCGAGACCGGGCAATTAAAAGGCGAAAACGCCGAGAGCCAATCAAAAGCGTTCCTTACGCACTGGCAAATTCCCTGCATCTACCTATATATATATATATATATATATATATATATATATATATATATATATATATATATATATATATATATATATATATATATATATATATATATATATATATATATATATATATATATATTGGCGGGTTTTATTATTTAAAAAAAACACACACCAACACGAAGCCTGCCAGAGCGACCGACTGTGGGAAGAGAAAGCTGTCAACCTTGATTTATGTCTTAACTGCGTGACCGGGAACTCTTGCTTCATTAAAGTCGACTGGCTCGTTTTAAATCTTAGAGGGTAAGTATACTTACTATACTTGTAGGAGAATAGGCCTACAGCAGTAAATTATACTACCTACACCTGTATATATTTAATATAAATTGTTTCACTATGAAGGTATCAGGTTACTGATTGTATCTTGGGGAATTAGGTATAATGATTGTATTTCCTGATATTAGTGATGAAGACGAAAACCAATAGGACTCATATAACTCCTATCTATTGTCTCATATAACCATTCTATTGTCTCATCTAACTCCAACCTGAAATATAACCAAAACAGTCCTTGTTAGGACTCATCAATCTCATCATAACCTTCCACTCCCAAAGGAGCATAGGCCTTCAACAAACACATGCCAAGTCCTCCTGTCACGTGCCATCATCTCGAGTTCTTTCCACGTTCTCTTCATCATTTTCACCTCTGTTTCCAGCTCTCTTCTCCATGTGCTTCTTGGTCTACCTAACCTCTCTTGCCCTGGGGGTTGCTCATCTATCTATTGTCTCATATAACTCCAACCTGAAGTATAACCAAAACAGTCCTTGTTAGGACTCATCAATCTATTGTCATATAACTCCAACCTGAAATATAACCAAAACAGTCCTTGTTAGGACTCATCAATCTATTGTCTCATATAACTCCAATCTGTTGTCTCACATAACTCCAATCTGAAAAAGAAAATAGCCTACGTCTGTATATATTTATTATGACTTTAGTTTTGTGTTACTATGAATGCATCAGAACCAGCCAGTATAGCACTTGTCAGAGAGGGCCTGATATATTATAGGGGGAGGAAACGGTTGTATCACACCTAGGTGTACAGATTATTGGATGTATTCATGTATTGAATTTATATTATTGGATGTATTCTTGTATTGAATTTATATTATTGGATGTATTCAGGTATTAATTTATCAGAAAGAATGTTTTGCAAGTAGACACCTGTCTTGTCACGCTATTGCTAAATCATACTGAGCCATGTTGTCATTCATCCTACATGCAGACACCTGAGACACGCTCATCTCATATACAATAGAAATAGGTGGGCTTGAGGACAGAAATTAGCCCCTATTTTTCCTTGTTACAGGTTTTATTCGTGTCATCCAACCTGAGATCGTATGTCCAATCAACCCAGCTGCCTGGAACTTAGCAGGAACACTGTGATTGCACAGGAGCTACATCTTTAGTCCCCCTCAGTCTTGGGTGGGCTAACGAAACGATCATAAGCGGGTGTTGTGTGCAAGAAATTAAGGACAGAACTGTTTCAAGAGATGAGTACACATTAGTACCATTTCCGTCGGCAATTGTGAGCTATTAACGGTCTATGACGAAAAACAGATTTTGCGTAGAAAGAGACAAGATTAACAGCATAGCTGATAAATGTTATATACTTAATTAACAGCACAGTTGATACATTTACTATAATTGAGTAACAGCACAGCTGATATAATTTTTGTTCCTATAATTGGAAGACTTGTAATATACAAGTGTATATATATATATGTAAATCATTTGTAAACTTACAACTCCATTGCATTTCATTTTTTCAACATCCACCCTTCAGCACAAGAGTAGATAGTGTATATACTAAATAAATAATAAGGAAATTGTATTTGTACGACTTGTCAATTGTATAATTGTTAAGTGAAATCTGTTTCCTTGTTTTTTTTTAATATCACAGTTAGTTACACAGCGAGGTGGCATTTTTATGACTGTCTCCACTCTACTAATATTTCGAGATCAGATCATTCACAGTCGTAACTAATTTGTGATACCAGTAGTTCTCTCAGACACTGGGACTTCACCATTTTCTGCAGAAATTCTATTTCTGTAATTGTCAGTACTATACTGATCCTAGAGCTAATAAAAACCTCACGCTACATGGAGCATCGGAAATCGCATGCTAATAAATATAATTAAAACAAAATGCATGTTAATATCAACTAGACAAAAATTACAAAAGTTAGAGAAAACAACACTTCAGATCTACATTGGTACCTCACCAATTGAAAATGTTAATGAACATAAAACTCTAGGAATAGTCGTTGACCAGCATCTAAATTGGAACTCACATGTACATGCACTGACCAAGCAAACAGCACAGAAAGTTTACCTGCTAGCTAAAATCAAACAATTCCTAGATGGAGAAGCACGAAAATTGTTCTATATATCTCACATACAAACAAACCTTGACTATTGCTCTACAATCTGGGATGGTTGTTCTATGTCCAACACAAAAAGACTCCATTCACTACAAAAGCGTGCAGTGCGTCTAGTTTCTGACAACTGCCAAACACAGTGTGTAGATCTATATAAAGATCTCAAAATACTGCCTGTAAGAAAGCGCTTTCTGTTCAACAATGCTAAATTTGTTCACAAAATCCTGCCACAGAATGCTCCAACATATCTGTGGCCAACGTTCAAATGCAATGAAAGACGCAGTCAACGCCTTAACAAAATACAAGTACCCAAGCCTAGGCTTGACTTATTCCAGAAAAGCTTAGCTTACTCTGCTGCTCATCTTTGGAACTATCTTCCACATTATCTAAAAAATAACAACCTCAGTCGCTATTCATACAATCGTAGACTTTTCGAATACTTTATGAGTTCTGATTATCTGCCCCCCCCCCCCCCCCCCCTCCCTAATGTGATTATTTTTCCGAACAAATGATATAATATCGAATGCAGGTTTAATGATGATGTTTGTACTTTTCAACATATTTTATTTAATGGTGATACTTAGTTTGTACTTTTCAACATATTTTATTTCATGTTTATAATTAGATACCGTGAGTGTGAGTATGCTATTATTTTACCTTTACAACATTGTATTCCTTTACATTGATGGGTAAAATGCATGTGAGAATAAATGAAATCAGTATAAAAGACGAGAGAAAGGAAGAACAGAATGTCAGACGGGCCTGCGTGCCCAATTCTCAACCCTTTGAAAATAAAGTTCGTTCGTTCCTTCGTTCGTGGCTGCTATAAACGACTTAGGTCTCCCTCTGTCTCAGTCTCTGACTTTAAATCTTATTATGTTATCTTTCTTACTCGAATCTCATTATTCAGCTGCCCATATTCTCATTTATACTGCATGTTCTGAATAACTGTAGGTTGATTGATGCTTGGAATTATCAATTGTTAATATGACCGGACAAACCCGGACATCTTATATTTCGTTCCAAGACTAACTCTTCAACGGTGCCTAAAGTTCATAAACGGGGCTTAACGTACCTTGTAAATCTTGAAAACTTCTCCATCTACTGGAAGATAACACCAACACTTTGTTCCCTGAATAAAACTCGTGTAAAACTTTGAATTTCTGTTCCCACAGAAATGCTTTGTAGAACAGTCTCACAGCATTCTACACAAAACCAGGCCAAGGAAAACTCAACTGATCTTTTCCTCTATCAGGTCTTTCCAATCTGAAAGCCAGGCTCGAACTGCCTATCAACGCACTCTTGATGCGCTCTCCCTCTGTCTGTCCCGTGCAATTCATGGGACACCCTACCTGAATCGAGTTCATATTTCTTCACGACATATCTTGTGGGGGCAAGCGTCAAAGACAATTTCGCCCTCCCCTTTGTTGTTGTCCGGCGCCTGGCTGCTCGTACCGGTGCATGTCTCGGAATTATAACCTCCTCTGCAGGGTAGGGACTCAAACCTCTTGACAACGCACGCACGCACGCCATAGTGGGCCTGGTGTAATATGTCGCTGAGTCTAGGAGTTTCCCTGGGGTTGCGAGAGAGTTCTGCACAACGAACCCTCTGTGGATGGGAAGGAGCTATGATGCTGATTAGCTTCTGACCGGGTTGGTAGAAAAGTCCACAGACACCCCAGCATTACAGCTTTGTACCCATGGCCGCTGGTTCCCTCAACAACAACAACACGACATATCTTACACCTAATGTAGGGTTCCCATTCGTCCCGTTTTCCCGGGACAGTCCCGTTTTTTTATAAAATGTCCCGGAGTCCCGAATTTATTCCAAATGTCCCGCTTTTTAAGGGTCCTTCCTGAAGAAAAAAAAAATCTTTAGGTAACGGATTTTATTTCGTGTTTTAGTAGTGTTACTTTATCAATTTCCGGTTACAGTGGACCCTCGGTTTGAATCTCGAACAAAAATTCGAAAGTCGACCAAAACAGTGTTCAGTGAGCATCTACCATTATTATTATTAGTATTAGCATTATTATACAGTATTTTTATCGTTTTTCTTCCGCATAATGCCGAAACGTAAGTGCAGTATAAATTATAACATTACAAGAGAATTTCCCTTCATTAAAGGTGTAGATGAAAATGTGGAATGTACTTTATGCAGCTCTAAATTTTGCATTTCACATGGTGGTCGGTCAGACGTAGTCAACCACGTGACAACGAAAAAACATAAAGGTGCTGTTGAAAGTAAGGCTTCCAACAGCAGTAAAAGTCATTTCTTAAATGCGAAAACCCAGAGTGAAAAGGAAATGGAAAAACAGTTATCATTGGCAGCACAGGAAGCAACCTTCGCTTATCACACGGCGGTGCATAACCACAGCTTTAAGTCCATGGACAGCACAAAGGTGTCAGTGAAAAATGGTGTGAGATGTTTTACAAAGCAGGATATAAATGCTGAGAACCTGAAATGCCTAGTTAGTTTTTTTTGGCACTGCCAGGATCCAATGCAGCTGTTGAACGTGTTTTTTCGTTAATAAATGCGCTTTGGACAGACAAAAAAAAAACAGACTTAAAATTGAGACAGTGAAAGCTTTAACTATTATAAAGACCCATTTTAAGGATTTCTCTTGTGCTGAGTTCTATGTCCAAATATCAGAAGAAAAAAAACTTCTTGAACAGGCCCATAAATCTGATAAATATTCTGATGAATCTGAAATATAAACTTGACTATTGTGTATTTTTTAAAGGTGCGATTTTTCTAATTAGACTAAGTATGTTTGTAATTTAGAATTCTTTTTTAAAGTGGAAGTTGTGTTAGTTAATGTGTGTATTTTTATACCAGTATCTTATTTTAAGTGCAACATATAATATATAATAGATTTATTTGTGCTTTACCTTAATTTTTAACATGTCCCGTTTTTTTACAAAATGTCCCGGGTTTTTTAGGTAAAAAATTGGAAATGTCCTGGTTTTTAAACAAAACATTATGGGAACCCTAACCTAATGCCCTGTCTACTTATCAAACAAAAGGGGAACTACTATTTTAAATATCTGTTTATTATATCCCTTTATTCCTTTTTACGCCCCTTTAGTAACCGGCTACAAGATATATACTGAAGCACATTAAAAACGCACCACTATTATATATATGATGCCGAGAAGCTGGAAAAAAAGTGTGGGAATGGATTTTCCCCGTGTTTGTCATGAGGTAGAGAGCGAATGGCTGCTGGAATAGAAAGTGCATGATTCAACCCACGGGTTTGTGTACAGACTACATAACAACAATGAAAGTTACACGTGCAACACGATTCCCAACAGCTATGGCCCTGAAAATGTGTACGCGTTGTGGCAGTATACTCGGTATAAAAAGGCCGTTGAGATAAAACACCCAGTACATGTGCTTGAAATGCCACGATTATCTGAAAACGACGGCCAACAAGCCATTGGTATGTTGGAGACCGGAATGAGCTCGCGGGCCATTGCCAGAAGGATGAATTGCCACCACAGCACTATTGTACGTCTCAATGGACGTTGCGGAACCACTGGCAGTGCCCGGGAGAGACGTCGGAGTGGCCAACCACAATTACTACCCCTGCGCAAGATCGTCATATTGTGCTGAGTCACCTATGGAATCGTTCTCTCCCGGCAAGTCAAACAGCAAGAGCAATAGTGGGTAGACGTGGGCAAGTCTCTCGAATGACAGTCATACGACGACTCAGAGATACACGCCTTACTGCAAGACGACCTTATGTTGGGCCAAACTTGACTCACAGACATCGTCAGCAGCGCCTGCAATGGGCAGAGCAACATGTCAGATGGACTAGACTGCAGTGGAATGCTGTTCTATTCACAGACGAGAGCAGATTCAACATATCTTTTGCTGATGGACGTATGCGGATTTGGCGACGGTGTGGAGAGCGCTTTGCAGATTGTTGTGTTCGTCAGCACAACCGATTTGGAGATGGCAGTATTCAAATTTGGGGAGGATTCAGTTTTCACCATTGCTTGCCTCTTCATGTCTTCCGTGGAAATGTTAATGCTGTGACATATCGAGATGAGTTTCTGGATGCATTGGTGCTCCTGCGTTCACAAATTATCCAGACTTGCAGCTTCTCCAGCAGGATAACGCACATGCTTACACCGCATGCATTACGCAGCAATATCTACAGCAGCAGAACATTGTGACGATTGATTGGCCTGCCCTATCACCATAAATGTCCCCTATAGAACATCTGTGGGACGAGCTTGGACGCAGAGTCTACAGGCAAGGTTCTCCAGCTAATCTGAAACAGCTCGAAGCTGCTCTTAAACGTGAATGGGACTTGATTCCCCGGAATTTCCTTCAGAGACTTGTGCGTTCCATGCGGAGCCGCTGCCAAGCTTGTTTATCAAGCACACGGTGGACATACCAGATACTGAGGATAGTGTGAATGAATTTTTTTATTGGTTGCATTTTTGGTTTTCTCCCTTGCCTGCACATAATGCAATGAATTTCATAACAATCAAATGTACAAATTAATGACCAGCATGGATTCATAGGAAAATGAATAAAGATTCCACATGTTTTTGTTGTTTTTTTTTTTTCGTACGCCCGCTAATACTCGAGGCGAAATCGCAGGTTATTATTTATGTCTAACCTGACATTGATTTTACGTGAGTATCCCTTTATTTCTTGTACAGAGACAGGTGTCCCTCGCCATTCAGGCAAATACTCGCCGATTTCGGAGGTACCCATTGCAGCTGGGTCGGCTCAGGAGCCGCCAGTACCTGGTCGACGACACTCCTTCAAATGTCCTCGCCAGGTCTCGAGTTAATCCAGTCCAAATCCCGGTCGACGAAAAATCCTCAAATGCCGTCGCCCGGGTTTGATCCTGTATCACCCGGTCGCCAGAGCGGTGTTGTAACCACTACGCTAGCGCGGCTCCCATTCCAAATATGTAAAGTTGTAAACACTTATATTTACATTTCACACTCTGTTCCTGGATTATACAGGTAGTGCATTTTTAATGTGCTTCAGTAAATATATATATATATATATATATATATATATATATATATATATATATATATATATATATATATATATATATATATATATATATATATATATATATATATATAATATATATATATATATAATGAGTTAACATAAATAAAACAGGAAACTCTAAACTCAATACAGAGTGATACAACAGGACGCAATCTGATCACCAGAAATGGTTCCCCATCGATCAAGTGTTTCGGCCCCTTAATTTCCTTTGCACTCAAATGGGGGTCTGACCAACTTGGGTCATGACTCCCAAGCGACAGCTTTCTGTTGTACTGTGCAGAGAATTGAACCCATTCCACCTTGGTTGCAGTTTTCATTCCCTCCCCCTGTTTTTCTGGCAGTTAGAGTAACCCTTATGTTAAAAATAAATTACTGTCCTGAATTCTATAGCCCGTTGCGGTTGTTCCACAGTTTCTGGAGATCATACATTGAGGCAGCCACTAGACCTCTTGCACCTACCTAAACAGCAGTGACCCTTGCAGTGAACTCGTCGTGTCTCAAATCCGTGACCAGATCATTTTATTTGGCCACATTTAATTAGTGTTGCTTGTGCAGTCAGGGTTCAAACGGCATGGTCAGCTCAATCATTTTAATGGTGCGATGATGAGGAATGTAGCACTATACCGTCCTCGTTCATTCATTAACAAGGCCTGTGTATACAAATTACGCCACAAGTATCCCATTACCCTTTTTACACAAAAATCTGTTACCCTGTAGTGTAGGGACATACTTTCGAAAATGCATAGAAATTTTATACAACAAAAAAAAAAAAAACGAAAGTAGGCTCTTAATAAATCAAACAATTACAGAACCATTTATTTTAACTAGGTCTGTTAGACAAGGGTGTCCTCTCTCACCTTTGTTATATGTAATAAACTCCAAACAAACAGTACCTGGCAATAGAACAGAACATTCAACAAAATAAACTGATTCGCCAAATACTAGATACAAATGGACAACTACAAACGAACTACACAAACATATGTCAGACCATGTTGGAGTTTTATAAACAGCTATATACACAGAAGAAACAAGAACAGAAGCACACAACATTTTTCTGCACTACACAATGTCCCTCACACAACAAGACAGTAAAAATTTAGATCAAGCTCTAACGCTTGAAGGGAATTTTTTTTTTTTTTTTTTTTTTTTTTTTACATCTGTATTCACATTCCGTGGAAATTTATAAAAACATATGTGACCGTCGGTCACACGGCACCAAAATGACTAAAGATATCTGCCCGTGTCAGTTAAATGCGCAAGTAGTTATATTGAATTTATTTTCAATTAGAGCTAATCCTTTATATGTTGTTGTTGTTCAAGTGCTACAAGCCTTCCGCCTGAGATGGAGATACTTGACTTTTGCCCATTTTCCTTTCCAGGTTCGTTCTTCTCTTTTAGGTTTAGTGATAAGCAAAACGGTCCCGACATGAGAAGGTATATCCAAAAGAAATACTGTAAAGTTCCAAAAACAGCAATGCAGTAAATTCAACTAGATGTTTATTGAACGTCATTCGACAAGCACTTGTATTTTCACAGTTGACATTATCATTTACTTACACTTAAACAAAATAGTGAGTTATATCCAACAGAAATAAACTACTGATCTTCATAATCTCCAAGACGACACTCGAATCTGGCTTGCCTAACACAACACAATGAATACCCAGCAAAAATATCTCTTTTCTCGCATTTTCCCACCTTTTATACAGCCACTTCTTTTTCCCGCGATTTTCCACACGACTCACTCATTTTCCACATGTCTCGCTCATTTTACACACGTCTCGCTGTTTTCGACGTTTTGCACACGTATTTCTGTTATATCGACATTTTTCACACGCCTCTCTTTTCCAACTTTAACAATTGGGAAAAACAAAACCAAGATCACAACATTCATTTCACACTTTCCGCGCATAACACCCATTCATTATTATTATCTCGGACTGCCCTACATTTGCCCTCTCAGAGCAGTGACTGCTAACTGAACATTTAATGAGATTGCGTTTTGTGCGAAAACGCCTTATCTGCTTTTAATGTCTGTCATTCCTATATGTACCATTATAGCACGTATAAATGCTAGTGTAGTAGCAGGGATAATGCTAGCGTGGTAGGCCATGCGGTCACACATATGCATTGAAACATTGACAATAACAGCATTAATTTAAGTATAAAAATGAAAATACAATGAGCAGCTGTATAAAAAAAAAAAAAACTTTCACTCCTTGCACACACTAATTTACACACTCTTTCTTGTACTCTAAATTTTTTTTTTTTTTTTTTTTTTTTTGGTGTTAACAGTGGAAAAAAGGGAGAGGAAACAAACCCCGCGCCCCCCCCCCACCCCGCCCCCCCCCAAAAAAAAAAAATAATCCCGAATATACAAAAACTATCCTTTTCACATACACATTTATACTTGCACACATATGTTATACTTGTTCAATTTCTCTTGATGAACAGAGCAAAATTAAATTTGCCTTCCACTAATGGTTAAAGACATTAGGATTATTTCCAGTGTGTAAAATTTTTTGCAGTAGAAAATAATTTATCCATTACACACACAAACACACACACACTCTCACACATTCACAACAAGTTTTTCTACTGCTACTATTTACACACACACTCACACATCCACAACAAGTTTTTCTACTGCTACTATTTACACACATACACACTCACACATCCACAACAAGTTTTTCTACTGCTACTATTTACACACACACACACACTCACCATCCACAACAAGTCTTTCTATTGCTACTATTTGCACATACACACTCACCATCCACAACAAATTTTTCTACAGCTTCTATTTACACACACACACACTCACCATCCACAACAAGTTTTTCTACTGCTACTATTTACACACACACACACTCACCATCCACAACACGTTTTTCTACTGCTACTTTTTACACACACACACACACACTCACCATCCACAGCACGTTTTTCTACTGCTACTTTTTACACACTGTTCCGCACATATTTTTTGGCGCACGGATTACGCATACCATGTAAAATGTTTTAATTGTCTGATGAAGATATATTCATCTTTGAATGCATGTTTTGGTCTTGAGGGACGAAACTCAGATGGGGCAATAAGTAGTCATTCTGTGAGTTATCGCTCTTTGTAGCATTCTTAAAAATAGAACTCGGCGGAGGAATTTAGACTTACTTGAATCTATTCTGTGTTTGGTTAGGAATAGATTGTTCTTGCTTCAGAATGTCTATGGCCCGAATCTATGTGTAGTGCTTGTCTATGTAGGACGAGTATGTCTTATATCTTGATATCTTAGTATGTTTAAGTGGAACTATTTGTTCTTGTACTGTACTGAAGGGGGTCAGGTGTTTTCGGCGGATGAAGAGAGGTGAGAGGGTTCTTCGGTTGTCAAGGCCTAGGGCGGGAAGTCATGTCGGAGAGATGCCCAAGAGTTTGTGATCTCTTTAAGTTATTCTGGGGACGAAGATAGTTTCTTCCAGGATCGTTTAGTCCATGAGTTCCCCAGTTGTGATTCTATAACGCCGGGAGAGCGTTTTTGTGCTTGCTAGTGTATTTCTTATGTCCAGGTAAAAAAAAAAACGTACTTTTGCTGACTTCGTTCATTCCTAGGCTTAAGATGGGCAGACGTTTACATGAACTTACCTATGAATATGTCGGGACGACATATTCTCTAGCAGCACTAAAGATGTTTATATGCAGCAACTATGAGGACAGAATATGCTGATCGTTGTAGAATCATTTATTGTTGATGAACAAAGCTTCGATTGAAGATTTGGCTATACACCCGTATAGTGAGTGATGCTCAACCGGGAACCAGCAGCCATTGTGGAATTCGATTGATTTTGGAATTCTACTTATTGTAAATCATTAGCAGAGAACGGGAAAACTTCCTTATTATCAGGTGATGATTGAGAGATCACTATTATAAAGAAATTAACATTATCTTCACAGAGATTTGCTGTAATGTACCTAAAGGAATCTTCGCTAGAAAGAGATCCTGTTTAGGAGTCAAGTTTGAACAATATTGCTTAATTGACATGCTCGGTCAGTAAGGTCTACTGACTGTATTTATAAACTATGGAAATCTTGGTGTTTACAGATGTTCCATTGCAAGATTATTCTTCATGAATGCTAATTTAGGACGGTAGTCCATTGATCAACATTATGCTGTCTATGTCGACTCATGTTCCTGTAACTGTACCCATTCTGTCAAGTGTGTGCGTCCAATTAAACTATTGAAACGACTACAGTGGTCTGCATTGGTGACATATCGTAATGAGTGAATGAGTGCCTTATACGGGTCAACACACGAACAGTCCACCATTCGCCTAACTCATACTTCACACTCACACTCCATATTGGCATAACCCTGCGTCGGTTGAGTTGACCTTTGCTCCCCCTGGAGCCTCCATCATATTCACCACTGGTTTGCGTGAGGAGAATGAAAGCAGTACTTTACAGCATGCCTGGTATACACAGTTACGATGAAGAAGAAAAGGAGAGTTATCAACGTGGTAGCCCAGTTTCCTGGGTCCAGCCTTCGCAGTCTACAAAGTGGAAGTCACCTAGTGTTTCAAGAACATTTATTTTGGCCAAATGTGACACACATCAACACCTATAGGACAACTATCCAGTCGATGTCAGCTTGACCTGTTATGACAAGTGTAACTGTATCTAAGTCACCGCTGTTGACATTTTGCTCGGTACAGGCATTATTTCATAGAACAGACAGCGTAGCACGGCAAGTTGTTTACAAGTGAACATCACAGCATTACACAGAACATTGGCAAGCAAATTAACTGTGTTAGCAGAAGTATTGAACTTAGAAGCCTATTTTCATCGATGGACCTTCTTATGTTCTGCTATTGTGTTGAACTTTAATATTTAAGGCCAGAAATTGTAGTTCAATAAAGTGGCAGTTATTTATTTTGATTAAAAATATCTGTGCCATTTCTATAAAACAGCCTTCTTTACAACACTCTATCTACATCACAGTTTATTGATGATATATGCATTTATGCTTTATATGTATTTATGTTTAATGTTTGCATATTATTCGTGTGTCTAATATAAGATTTCCCAAGTAACATAGGGCTTATATTAGCGTTCTATAGGGAGCAATTTTCTTGATTGGAAATTTGCTGGCAACATTTGGTGCTATTTTTTGTTAGTTGTGATGAGGTGTTCTTTTCTTCGTTGTTTTTGTTAATAATTTTGTGTTCCTTAGTTTTGTTTGATTTGTTTGTATTTGTTGGTCTACCCTTTGCTATTTTTCAGTTTTATACACAATTTATGTTTATACACTGTGACGTTATTTGTCTTGTTCATTCTATTGCAGATATCATCACAGATTCTGTGATCATTTTTCTTTGATTTTTCCTATTTGATTTATTTGATTTCTGCAAATGTTTCCTGTTCTCTTGTATAATTCTTTTGTTGTGTTCTTGATCGACATACACTATTTAAAATATATTTGATCATATGAATTTATAAGAAAAAGTCAACTGATGATTTTTAGTAATTGGTTGGTACACAGTTGATTATACAAGACCTTACTAAAGGCTTGTTTCCCCACATAGTTTGGGATAAGGAGCTGATTAATCAAATTATTAAGAGCTTGTGGTTACATTACTTTGAAAAATATAAATTACATTTTTGTGTCAACTGATTGCTATCATTATTAAACATCATGTCTACATTTTAACACTTTATTGAGTTATAGAAATCCCTTGGTAAGACTGGAGATAAGTTGGAGGAGTATGCTACCAGTCAATATGATAAGGCACTTAAAGCTGAGGAAATGAAACAAAAAAGTGAGGATAGAAACATGGAAATAGAATTTGAACAAAAGAAACTGCAGATGCAGGTTGAGGAAAAGAGATTCAAATGGAATTGGAAAAACAAAACAAAGAAGCTGAACAAAAGAGATTAGACAAAGAAGCTGAACAAAAGAGATTAGACAAAGAAGCTGAACAAAAGAGATTAGACAAAGAAGCTGATGCTGAGCAGAGAAGATTAGACAGAGAAGCTGAACAAAAGAGATTAGACAAAGAAGCTGAACAAAAGAGATTAGACAAAGAAGCTGAACAAAAGAGATTAGACAAAGAAGCTGAACAAAAGAGATTAGACAAAGAAGCTGAAGCTGAGGAGAAAAGAGCAATAAGAGAACATGAGCATCAAAAAGAACTTTTAGCATTGAGTTAGAAAAGTTGAAATTGACAAACATGGGTAATGTCAATCAGTCATCTAGTGGTAAACCCTTTACTTACAAGGTCAAGGTACCAGCGTTCAATTCTGCCAGTGATGATATAACATTCTGGCTTGATAGATTTGAACGTGCTTGTCGAGCTCATAATGTGGAGAAATCACAATATGCTAATCAGTTGTCTGAGAATTTAAAAGGTGATTCTCTGACGAGTTTAAGTTTGGTTGAAGAAACTGACAAGGATAATTATGAGGTTATTAGGGCAGCCTTGATAAAGAAATACCAGTTATCTGAGGAAGGTTACCGTATTTTGTTTAAAAGAATGGTACCTGAATCAGGGGTAGAATTCTCAGAATTCATTGCAAGGACACGTCTTACATTTAATCGTTGGATTGAACTGTCCAAAACAGAAAAGACTTATGAAGCACTTGTGGATTTATTGCTCAGGGACAAGATTATGTCAAGCATTAGTAAACCATTCCTTGAATTCCTACATGAGCGGAAACCTAAAACACTAAAAGAAATGGAAGAATATTGTACCCAATACGTCACTGCACACCCAGATGTAGCTATTAGCAATACTAAGGTTAAGGAAGGTATGCCAGTTGCATGAGCAACACCATACAACCCTAATTACTCACACAAATTCCAAGGACCTCAAAACAGGTTTAATAAAAAGGGTAACCATAACAGTTATCAGAACCAAGGTAACCAATCATTTCAGGGTTCTTCTTCGAATATCTGGAGACGAGCCGACAGCCCTCGATTCAGGGGTGTTCATAATTATAGGAACTTCCGCAAAGGAAGTCATTATAGAAACTATCCTAGTTTTCCATCATGGAGACAACAAGATCATAATTACAGAGATACTCATTATAATGAATATGATAATAATAACCAGGGGAATTATGACTCAAACCCAAATAGGGGTTACAATAGAGGAAACAATGATAATTACAGGGGTAATAATAACAGAGGTAGACCCCAACATAAAAAACAAAAATCTCATTATCATGCAAACTCTGCACAGCAAGAGTCCCATGATGCCTATAAACAAAATAAAGATAATGATGACTCTAACAATATGGCATGTGCCGCTTTCGATTTTGGGAGAGCATCTCAGTGCCCCCAATGCAAACCATTATTCGAACCAACTACGGTGTCCACTTTAATTTGTGGCCATCCTCTTCCCGCTCTTCCCGCGTCAATCGCGCATGATGGAAGAGGTTCTCTTGTCTTACACAAAGGTTTAGTAAATGACAATCCAGTTTCATTGCTTTTTTATTCTGGATGCACCACAATTGGTGTTAGGCAGTCACTCATAGATCCTTCTCGTGCTACAGGAAAAGTAGTCAAATGTGTAACATTTGGCGGCACCATAGAGAAATACTCTACTGCTATCATTAGGATCGCTGCTCCTTTCTTTACAGGAGATGTACACGCATGTCTTCTGCCGAATCCGATCGCTGATCTTATCATCGGTCGTATTCACGGAGTCAAAGAATGCACTCCACAACAAATTTCCGTTTGGGAAAAACAAAATATGCAAACTGCTAATGCTGTAGTCACTAGAGCTCAAGCTCTCAATATGCCCGAAACTTCATCTATTGAAGATAACGAAGTGCATAACCAAGATGATCTCTAGGTAATTTCTCGTGACTCATTTATAAAGCAGCAAGAAGAGGATCCGACTCTAAAGAAATTCTTCACTCTTGCAACAAAAGGTGATCCGAATAAAGATTCAAAGAGTAAATCTTGGATTACAATGAAGAATGGCGTACTTGTACGTATGGTGCAGGACTCCAACAAGTCAAGTCATTCTCAGATTCTTGTACCCAAGAATTTGAGAGTTAAAATATTACAACACGCACACGACTCTCAGTGTGCTGGACATATGGGTTTTCCCCGTACAAAGTCAAGAGTTCTTGCGGCTTTCTTTTGGCCTTTTGTGAACAAGGACATACGGATCTATTGTCGATCTTGTAAAATATGTCAAGAAGTCAAATCCAAAGGTCCACGCCATGCTGCACCTATTCAGGCTGCAGACATTCCTATTCGACCATTTCAGAAGATGGCGATAGACATCATTGGTCCATTTAAGATCAAATCTGCTAGAGGACATCAGTTTATCTTAACGTGTGTGGACATGTGCACACGTTGGCCAGAGGCTATCCCTCTGAAGAGCATTACTACTGCTGACATTGCAGATGCTCTTTGGCTTATATTTTCTCGTCTGGGATTTCCCGGAGAAATATTATCAGATCATGGCACCCAACTAATATCGGATACCATGTCTCAAGTAATGTCTACTCTCCAGATAGAGAGATCTTTGAGCAGTATCTATATTCCAATGTCGAATGGGATGGTAGAACGCCTTAATAGAACACTCAAAAACTTACTAGGGAAGATAACTGAGGATCATCCTCAAGATTGGGATAGGGTTTTACCCGCGGCCCTCTTCGCTTACAGAGAGGTTCCCAATGAACATACAGGATTTTCTCCCTTTGAACTTGTCTTTGGCGCGCGACCGCGTGGCCCTATGTCTTTGCTTCATGATCTCATAACCGCTGATAATATTACCGATGACACAAAATCTTCTTACGAATATGTCATCGCTCTGAGACAAAAGATTATCGAAGCATGCAAATTGGCAACTTCTTCTTCTGAGTTTGCTAAGGAGAAAGCAAGACAATTTGCCAATAAGAAAAAAACCTTACGACAACTTTGTCCTGGTGACAAAGCATTTGTTTTGCTACCTTGTAGGGAAAACAAACTACTTATTTCTTGGAAAGGTCCGTACGATATAATATCGAAAATTTCCGATGTTGACTACATTGTCGATATTGATGGGAAGCGTAAAACCTTCCACATCTATATGCTTACGGAATTCCATGAACGTCCGGATTATTTACAGCCTATTTTCCAGGCAACGGACGATTCACCTGTCCAACATGGTCATTACTCATCACTGTCTGTAATACAGGATGAGGAAACAAGTTTTTCGGATGTTAATCTTCCGCTTCCGATGATTCCACTTCATTCTAGTGAATCATGGAAAAATGTTACTGTTTCTCCCGATTTATCTCTAGGAGAACAGCGACAAGTTTCGTCTATGTTACAAACATTTCAGGATGTCCTTACTGACATTCCTGGACAAACTCATGTCATTGAACATGACATTATTCTAACTGACCATAATCCTATTAGAGTCAGACCTTATCCTATTCCTATACATTTTCAAGCACAGGTTGAAAAGGAGTTGGATGAGATGATAGATTTAAAAATAATTGAACCATCCACTTCTGCGTATTCTTCGCCGATGGTTATTGTCCGTAAAAAAGACAATAACATACGTCTTTGCGTTGACTATCGCAAATTGAATCAAGTCACGAAGTTTGATGCTGAACCTATGCCTTTACTAGAAGAGCTACTTACTAAGCTTTCTAAATCGCATTTTTTCACTAAACTAGATTTGTCTAAAGGATATTGGCAAGTTCCTCTATCTGAACGCGCCAAACCTTTTACTGCTTTTTCTACACCTAGAGGCCTTTTTCAATGGAATTTTATGCCTTTCGGCCTTATGAACGCACCAGCTACATTCGTACGCATGATGCGTAGAATTCTATCCTATCGGTCAGATGTCATTGCGTACATAGACGACATCTGTCTTTTCAGCGATACTTGGGAAAATCACTATTCAGGGTTAGTTGAATTGCTATCTACTCTACGCGAGTATAACCTGACAGCGAAACCATCTAAAGCCTGCATTGGTTTTAGTGAAATTTCTTTTTTTTAGGTCACCGGGTCGGCCATAGTTTCCTAAAAACAGAGGACCATAATACAAGTAAAATACTTAACATTTCTATTCCTAAGACTAAAAAGCAAGTGCGAAGTCTCTTAGGTCTTATACAATTCTATGGACGATTCATTCCGAATCTGTCCTCAATCATGGCACCTCTTTCTACCTTGCTAAAGAAAGGGTCTCCTAATATAGTCCATTGGACTCAAGAATGTCAATCCTCTTTGGATAAGATTAAAACTATGTTTTCTACTGCACCTATTTTAGTGTTGCCTACTAAAGATAAGACATTTGTTCTTCGTAGTGACGCTTCATCCACTGGGATTGGAGCGGCACTAATGCAAGAGTACTCTGGAACTCTGCATCCTGTAATGTATATTTCCAGAAAGCTTAATGCTGCAGAAAGGAATTATTCGGTTTTAGACCGTGAACTGTTGGCTATGGTATGGTCAATTCTCAAATTACAAAGATTCCTTCTAGGCGCACATTTTATAGTACAAACCGATCAGAAAGCTCTTACAGCTATCCAGAGTAAAAATTTGAAGAGTTCGAGGTCTACTCGATATGCAATTGCTCTTCAACCTTTTCATTTTTCGGTACGAGCTATCCGTGGATCAGATAATGTGATGGCAGACATTCTGTCTAGATGCCCACATGATTCCACTTAGCTGTTGAGTATTGGACGTCTTAACACTTCCAACTCGACAACAGATTTTTCTTTTCTATATCAAAATAGATACACATTGTAATTCGTAATGACACTACGTTCATTGATATATAGTCACCATTACTCGTTGATGATTTTTCTTTTTGTCAATCATGTACTTGAAATGCTTAAACTTAAATTGTTATATGCATTGTATCATTGCAATTATAGTAGTATGCGTTGGTGACACCTCCCTGGAAACACTTATGCTTAAGAGAAATGCTTTCTCTGAGGGATTGAGATTTTGCATTAATCTGGCTTAAATAATTCCAGATATTTCTCATCTGCGCAGTATTTATGCGTTGGGAGCCTATTGTATGTTGCTCTCAGATGAAAAAAAAAATGATTTTCATTTTTTTTCCCGGGGGGGTGTGGTAATCTGTTGTGCACATATTTTGTGGCGCACGGATTACGCATACCATGTAAAATGTTTTAATTGTCTGATGAAGATATATTCATCTTTGAATGCATGTTTTGGTCTTGAGGGACGAAACTCAGATGGGGCAATAAGTAGTCATTCTGTGAGTTATCGCTCTTTGTAGCATTCTTAAAAATAGAACTCGTCGGAGGAATTTAGACTTACTTGAATCTATTCTGTGTTTGGTTAGGAATAGATTGTTCTTGCTTCAGAATGTCTATGGCCCGAATCTATGTGTAGTGCTTGTCTATGTAGGACGAGTATGTCTTATATCTTGATATCTTAGTATGTTTAAGTGGAACTATTTGTTCTTGTACTGTACTGAAGGGGGTCAGGTGTTTTCGGCGGATGAAGAGAGGTGAGAGGGTTCTTCGGTTGTCAAGGCCTAGGGCGGGAAGTCATGTCGGAGAGATGCCCAAGAGTTTGTGATCTCTTTAAGTTATTCTGGGGACGAAGATAGTTTCTTCCAGGATCGTTTAGTCCATGAGTTCCCCAGTTGTGATTCTATAACGCCGGGAGAGCGTTTTTGTGCTTGCTAGTGTATTTCTTATGTCCAGGTAAAAAAAAAACGTACTTTTGCTGACTTCGTTCATTCCTAGGCTTAAGATGGGCAGACGTTTACATGAACTTACCTATGAATATGTCGGGACGACATATTCTCTAGCAGCACTAAAGATGTTTATATGCAGCAACTATGAGGACAGAATATGCTGATCCTTGTAGAATCATTTATTGTTGATGAACAAAGCTTCGATTGAAGATTTGGCTATACACCCGTATAGTGAGTGATGCTCAACCGGGAACCAGCAGCCATTGTGGAATTCGATTGATTTTGGAATTCTACTTATTGTAAATCATTAGCAGAGAACGGGAAAACTTCCTTATTATCAGGTGATGATTGAGAGATCACTATTATAAAGAAATTAACATTATCTTCACAGAGATTTGCTGTAATGTACCTAAAGGAATCTTCGCTAGAAAGAGATCCTGTTTAGGAGTCAAGATTGAACAATATTGCTTAATTGACATGCTCGGTCAGTAAGGTCTACTGACTGTATTTATAAACTATGGAAATCTTGGTGTTTACAGATGTTCCATTGCAAGATTATTCTTCATGAATGCTAATTTAGGACGGTAGTCCATTGATCAACATTATGCTGTCTATGTCGACTCATGTTCCTGTAACTGTACCCATTCTGTCAAGTGTGTGCGTCCAATTAAACTATTGAAACGACTACAGTGGTCTGCATTGGTGACATATCGTAATGAGTGAATGAGTGCCTTATACGGGTCAACACACGAACAGTCCACCATTCGCCTAACTCATACTTCACACTCACACTCCATATTGGCATAACCCTGCGTCGGTTGAGTTGACCTTTGCTCTTCCTGGAGCCTCCATCATATTCACCACTGGTTTGCGTGAGGAGAATGAAAGCAGTACTTTACAGCATGCCTGGTATACACAGTTACGATGAAGAAGAAAAGGAGAGTTATCACACACACACACACACTCACCATCCACAACACGTTTTTCTACTGCTACTTTTTACACATACACTCACCATCCACAACAAGTTTTTCTACTGCTACTATTTACACACACTGCTACTATTTATACACACACTGCTACTATTTACACGCACACTGCTACTATTTACACACACACTGCTACTATTTACGAATGTCAGTGCTGGAGTTAATATCTTGGTAGTCACCTTGGGTGTAGTTTAAAGTTGACAGCGGCGGATCTCGGGCCTTCACAGTCCCATAAAAACCGTTGGTCGTAAATCTGCGGGGTGTCAAAGACCTCCTAGATTTAGAGTTTGGCGCGAAAGGCCAAGGTCAGGACATACAAGTATTCACGGAGCAATTTGAGTGAATATAACTTATTCTTGGTGGCGTAAAGGGAGGATCCTCTTAGTCCTTTACGTGGGGGGCATAGCAGGAAATCTTCATATGAAAGACTAAACAGGCTACCCAAAAGCTAAAGAAAGAAAGGAAGCGAGAGACTAGAAAGAGAGAGAGAGGGTGGGAGGAAGGTTAGGATCCTTTTTTTAAACCCTTATTCCTAAAATTTACATTTCGTGGAGATTTACTAGTAAATATCGGCCATTGCCGGCCAAAAAATTAATTTTCTTTTTCTTTTTCTTTTATCTCTCATGCGTACGCACACATTTATACACATTCTTTCGTGCATCGTTACATTATTTATTTAACATCAATTAACCAAAAGTGAAAGAGAATACAAATAATATGTACGTTTGCACTAGTAACCGTGCACACACACTCATACTTATATATATATATATAGCATTATTAAAATATAAAGTCAAATTGGAATGCAGAAAAATGGTCATATACGCTCGCACACACTTATTTCTGCCAAAAGTTTACTTTTATTAACAAACAAGCCATCGTGTCATATACACATTTATACTTAAATAATGTCGTTAGACAATGCTGTGTGATTTTTCCTTCGCCGTACTGTCAAATATTCTCTCCCCCCCAGCCACCCCCCCCCCCCCCCCCCCCCCCCCCCCCACCCCCGCCCCGCCCCCCCCCCCCCCCCCTAATTTAAAGGTATTAGCAGTAGTATATCAGCGTTTAAGACTTCTCACAAACACTCGGATCAGTGGACAATGGCAGATCTTGACACTTTAATGACGTCTATAATCATGGTCAAAATGACCTCCCTGACTGAACTCTGGAAAATCTTCAATTGTAATAGTAGAAAACGTGTAGAAAAAAAGAATGAATACGGGAGTAGTTTAAAGAGTTCAAATGAAGAATTTGGCTCCGGATAGGGGACACTGTGAATCACATAGCTAAAACCCTGGTGTTTTCAAAGGACACTGTCACGACTGAGTAAAAAAAGTAGAACTTAAGAACTTGAGAGGAGAGATGAGGGAACAAAAATGGGAGGAGGTATGGAAAGCTGAAAGCGGGCTAACAAAATGTTAGAATAGACAGAGAATGAGATAGTAGGGAGTGGAAAGGGAAGACAGTGGGGGAAGAAAGGGTCGTTTTAAGAATCAAGGCTGCCTTATTAAGGAAGAGGTACCATCTCAGGGGCGATTGATAAGATGTTCTGGCGACAAATGTGTAGAAATAAACCCGCATTGAAAATACGATTTTAAAAAAGTGGCAAAATTTCTAAAACTCCAAATCTCATTTCGAAATTCTGACAAAATAATGAAGATCTTTGTGTGTGTTCTATTTTCTGTTTTTGGTATTGTGTTTTACAAGATTGTTTTGTAGTATCTGATTTTTGTTTTGTTTGTAAATCGATGATTTTCTTCAGTAGTTTCGCTGTAGATACGATTGTACTGCATTCAAAACACAAATGATATTCAGTTTCTCTGAAGCTTTTCCTACATAGCTGACATTTTGATATTTGGTTGGATTTGTGGGCTTTTCGTTCTGTTGTGGGTGTCATGTTATATATTAGTCTAAAAGTGACCTCTCTTGCTTTAGCAGTGATTTGTGGTTGTGCAAGTTAGTGATGGTCTCTGTGTAATTAGCATATTTCTGTTATCTTTTAATTCTTAGGTGTAATGGTGGTGCTTGGAGTTTAACTAAATGTTAATATATTGCATTTGTTTTTTGGTGAATTAAGTTTTCATGTCCAAGAATTGTTTGTATGCATGTCTTATAAAATGAAAGCATAGGGCTGAAGTGATGGGGGATTGCATTGTTCAGTGGTCTCAGCTAAGAAAGTCCGAGTTCCATGTAATAATGAGCTAGTGTGTGTTGTTCCGGGTCTTTGATGATGTTGCTTATGTGTTTAATTCTGAGTGCCTGGATCTTTGTTTCTATGTCTTGGGGTGTAATTCCTCCGTGCTTCTTTTCTTGTATAAGTGTCTTGTGTTTAATGCTGTGAATTGTGCTACCAAAAACGTATGCTCTGATCTGTTTGTTTATATATGTGATAGTCTGTTTTGGGAGGTCGAAAACTGTGGCAATATAAATTAACTTCGAGAAAATCAGTGTATTTAAAATTAAACTTCGTCCGAAAATCGTTGTGGTTGTAGCAAAAGGTTTTTAAAGTATAATTGTCAGTAGCAGTTGTTGAAAGAACAGAAGAAGAATTCTGTCTGACAAGAATGAAGTCCCAGTGTCAGAAAAGAGCACTGGTATCACAGGATAGTCACGGCTGTGATGGTCTTTTCTTCAGATAGTATCAGATAAACGTTAGAGCCTAAGATGCCACCTTTGCTATGCAACTAACATGTGAAAATCAACAATTCAGTAAAACTCAAAATTCAACAATATAAAATTGATAAGTCACAGAATGACAGTGACCTCGTCACTTTAAGAACTATCACTTCTAACTAAACAGACTATAGCTTGGGTGATAGAAATTAGTTAAAATTTAACGGTAAAAACGGAGCATGATAGTAACAGCGTAGATAAATTTATTGTCCAATCGTGAGATGAAATAAGATCACGCAACGCTGACACAGATTGAGCTGAAAAACCTAGCGGGCTTCCCCGGCCAAAAAGCAGTTGCAGACAAGTAGCCGAAGTGACCAAGACGCACTGGCCTTATGCTGTAGTTGAGAATTGTTTACAATGAAATAAAATGAGATTTTCATTCTATCTGTTGAAGACATAAGTATTGCTCCTTCACAGTGTTTTAAATTGTGGTGCATAATTTCAATTCAGGATGACACCGTAAGTAGTTCGCTACAAATGCCTTATAACGTTTTTGCCATGTCAAGTCAGACTAGCTCATACAGATCTGGAAGAAAAAGATATGGCTGTACGATTGCCCTTTGAACAATGCAAAGTGTGGAAAAATTAATGCAAAAGCACTGACAGTTTCCCTAGTATCGAAGCTGGATTGTTAAAAATGAAGAAAATGATTTGTTCATAGATAACTGCAGGTATTCCCTACTTTGCATAAGCCTACTGCGAAGGGATACAATTATTGAAGGAGAAGATTTTTATAAGGATTGAATCAGGATGATTCACACGAAGTCTATCGCCCAGTTATAACATGGAGAAGAATGTATACAAATGATTGAAACAAAGCATGCTTGATATTATATTTCGCTCTTTCTTATGAAAAAATGCTGTAAATAAAAAGTTTGAAATTTGGATCAAGGATAGTTGATCTCTTGTTTTGCCTTGCCTTGGAATTGCCTAAGAAAAAGGAAAGAAAAAATGTGTGTTGAAAACTAATAATATATGAACCATAACTGCTCTAAAATATTACACCTTAGAGGATCATCCTAGAACCTGGTACACCATTAAGTCTGTCGAAGAATAATTTCCACCTCTAGCGTATAGGCTAGTCGACTAACTAGACTCTTCGTAAACAGCAAACCCCAAACACCCTGCCCTGTCACATAGATTATATATGTTGCCTGTGACCAGTCCTCTATAACGAGCAGAAAAACAGACTAAGCATTAACAAAAGATGGAACAACTACTAGAGAATTTCCAACAACTAGGGGTAGAACAACAGCAGCAACCGCAAAACCAATCCGCACATGTACAACCACTACAGCCCCACGACAATCAGAATATGGAAGGACCCACAATGATAGCGCTACAGCGCATCACTGAAAACTTACAGAAAGCTGACAACTACGCACAATTCACCCAAGTCAGATCCATCGTCCAACCGTTTGATGGAGACAAGAAAAGATTCAGAAGATGGTTGGCCGACATGGAAAAATTTGCGTCAATAGCAGAGGCAATAACTGATGACGAGAAAAAGAAAATCGCTCTGTTAAGCTCCGATTCATTAGTGACTGATTTCTTGAGAAGGAGGTCCCAGCAGTACCCCACAGAGACCTACGCGTCCCTTCGAAAAGAGCTAATCCAGAGGTATGGCGAAATCATAGACAAAATGCACGCTTGGTCAGTCCTTAGAAGCATGAAACAGGAACGAGATGAATCGGTATAGCTTTTTGGAGATAGATTCCTCAATATGGCAGAAGAGGCGTTTTGTGGAGAAATACCTACCACACCTGATGTTGATACACAGCTGGTAGGGATATTCGTTGATGGCCTTAGGGCAGACAATATCAGAATGCATCTCCTTATAAAAGACACGAAAACAATTGCTGAAACAATCCAAGCAGCAATACAGGAAGAAAATCTTCGACGAAGGTTCCAACAAAGAATAGGTAGAGAACCTCGAATGGATCATAGGGACTATACTGAACATGATCCTATGGAGGTTGACCATACCAGGAGGCAATGGGCTCGCCCACGATACCAAGATGATAGGACACGTACCTATAGACCCCCTGCACAGAGGCCAAATGATGTGCATAATGTAAATACAATGGGATGTTTTACATGTGGGAGAATTGGACATAGCTATAAGTCCTGTACGGTGAATTACGCCAATACACCACCCAGAAGAGAGGGCACTTACCAACAACAACAACCCACACCACCCCGACGAGATTATACCGGACACCGGTACACCAGAGGCACACCTCAACCCCTCATGCGTCAGGGAAACGGACGTGCCACTCACTAAGCAGGACCGTTAGTGAGGATGACCACCATAGAAACTGGTCCAAAACAAACAAAATAACACAGAACAAAATACAACAAAGAGGCCCATCGAAAAAAATTCATCAAGAAGAGATGTTGACTGATAGAACCAAAATACATCCGGACCCCAGTTCCTGCATTATGTCTATACAGGTCCAACAGTATAGAGCACTGGTGGATACAGGAGCATCCATCAGCCTTATTAGGTTCCAGCTGTTCCAGAAGATTCAACATTTGGTACGATTCCAACCGTCCAAAACACACCTAGCTTCAGTCACAGGACAAAGACTAAAATCAATTGGGACAGCATGGGTTAAATTTTTCTTAGGTGAAACAAATTTTGAACACCCATTTGTTATTACAAATGGCATGTCTAGGAACCTTATCCTAGGGAGAGATTTCTTTAACAAACACAAAGTTCGAATATACTATGACTTCCAGAAAATCAAAGTCAACAATATTTACATTGATCTCCAGGACGATATTCACATCGCTTCCTTGGTAAGACTCACAGCTCTCATAACGGTAGCCCCAAACTCCCTAGTTATAGCAAAGGGCAGAGTAAAAAATTATGAGTATATCACATCAGGGCAATCTATCCAAATACAGACCCTAGCAGAAGAAAGTATTATTGATGTCCCATTGTTACAAATTACAGAGGGAATCGCTGAAGTCTCGAAGTCCAGAGATTTCCCCATCATGATATTGAATATGTCAGTAAAAACTACCACTATAAATAGAGGCACAATTGTAGCACAAGTGGATGCGTCAACGTTAAGACAAACTACAACCAATAGAGACCATTCACAAATTGTCTCAACCGCTCTTACTAGACCTAGTGCACGAAATCACAGTACAGATAACCAAGGCACACAAAAAGTAAACAGCTATCGTTCCTATGCAGAAAAAGACAGAAATACCAGCCACAGTTATTTTACACCACAGCCTACCCTATCCGGACGGCAGAAACGAACCAGTCCATATATAAGACGAAAGGAGAGAGTAAGACCACGGTATGAAAATGACTGTAATCACTCATTTTTGCGCCCCAACACACCAAGAGAAACGATGAAGTGCTGTATATCAAAGAGAAACAGAGAAACAGAAATTGTCTTGCCAGGAGGATATCCGAAGCTACAGGACAGAGATACATGCCCCATGGAGTATCAATATAATGCAGAAACAGGCGGATATGATGCAGTCCCAAAACCAATTGAATATCCTGAGGAACAGAAGGAATTCTTATACGACTCCACCACAGGAGGATATTATAGCAGCAAGGTTGAAAACAGAAAGAAAAATAAAATTGCACCCACAGAAAGAAGACAGCCCTATAGCACAAGAGAAAGACGTCCAGTAACGCATGCGGATAGGCGCAGTTACGGCAGCAATAATCAGAAACAATGGCACAATAACGACTACCCCAGAAATAGAACAAGAAACATATACAGTAAATGCAGTGACAAATGAAAATGCACACAGCAGATGGCAGAAGAGACAATACCAAGCACAGCCCAACGAACGGCAAAGAAATACTCAAAAGAAGGCCACATACCAGGAGCAGAGATTTTCACAAGATGCAAGAAAAATGCCCCAATACTACGGGAAGGAAACAGAGGCATCAAGACAGACCAGAGATATCATAGCAGACCATAAATACAGAGAGAGAGTATCCTTGTTACTAGCAACCCTGAACACCACAGAAGAAAATAGGCCACGATTGAAAACGTTTGTGGAAAAACACCAGGACGTATTCGCACTCAACGACATGGAATTAGGCAGAACAAACACCTCAAACCCTACCATACGCCTTTGAAAAACAGAGAACTGGTGGAAAGGTCTATAAATGAAATGCTACAGGCGGGAATCATCGAAAGATCCAGATCCCAATGGTCCTCCCCCATAGTGATAGTATCGAAAAAAGATGGTTCCAGTCGCGTTTGCTGCGACTACCGTGCCCTGAACAAAATCACAAAAGTCATTTCCTACCCCCTGCCCAGAATAGACGATCTACTTGCGACGTTAGGAAAGTCTACCTACTTCACCACACTCGATGCAAGGTCAGGCTTTTGGTGTATCCCCATGACACCTGAGGCGAAACAGAAATCCACATTCTGTTCACACGTGGGAAGTTTCGCTTGGAACGTGATGCCATTTGGTCTAAAAGGATCGCCAGCAACATATATGTCACTCAATGACGAAGTTTTAAAGGATCTACAACCATTCGCCCTAGCATATATAGACGATATACTGATACATACCGCAGGCACGATAGAAGACCACCTTCGCAAGGTAGAAATAGTCTTCGATAGACTCAGGCACCACCAAATAAAGTTAAAACTGTCGAAGTGTGAATTTCTTAAGCCAGAAACTAAATATTTGGGCTTCGTCATCAATAGAGATGGTATCAGACCAGACGAGGATAAAGTTAAGGCCATAAGAGAGATGCCAAGCCCCAAGACAGTCAGACAAACACGTTCTTTTATCGGTTCAGTAGGATACTATAGGCGCCATATCATAAATTTCTCCAGAGCAGCTGAACCATTAATAGCCCTTACCCGCAAGTATGCACGTTTCGGGTGGACAGAGGAATGCCAGAAATCTTTTGAATATCTTAAAAATGCCCTAACCACCATCCCGCTTCTTGGACATCCACACATTTCTCAGCCCATGATTCTATACACCGACGCCTCGGACAACGCAATCGGTGCATGTTTGGTACAACCAGTACTAGAAGATGAAACACCCATCCTACCAAACATCCCCAATGAGAAACCCATTGCATTCTTATCCCACGCATTGTCAAAGTCACAGAAACGGTGGACCACCACTGAGAAAGAAGCATACGCCATTCACTATGCAGTACAGAAATTGGACTTTTATGTCAGAGGAACTAAACTCATTATACGAACTGATCATCAGCCTTTAGTTAACTGGCTCACCAAAACACAAGAACAGCCTAAAAAGTTACAGACATGGTCCATGAATTTGCAGTCCTACGACACCACTATCGAATATATCCCTGGCACGTTAAACACCTGTGCAGATCTCCTATATAGAATTAAATATGATGATGAAACTGAAGTGAAAACAAATAGAGTAAAAAATGATGGCACATCCTCAGAGATTGACGATAATGCTAAAGAAATTAATGTAATTACTTCACCAGGTCGAAGAAGTACCTCAGATTCCGCCACTCAAGTAGAAGAAGAAAGTCAAGATACGTTTGACATGAGAGTAGAACAAGCAAAAGATGCAGAAATTGTCAAGTTGCTCACATGCGTAAAGAAAAACCCAACAAAAAGTAAAGATTTCACAGTAAACCCAACGGATGGAGCTTTATATTATCTAGATCATAAACAAGACGGAATGCTAAGAAAGGTCATTCCAGCACATATAATCCCAGAAGTATTGTCACAGTTCCACGATAACAATGGTCACATGGGAAGAGACAAAACAATTGATATCATAAAGAGAAGGTATTATTGGCAAACCATGTATAAAGACATTACAGAATACGTAGCCACCTGTAGAACATGTAAACTGCGAAACATGAAGCCACATTCAATTCCCCTTCAAGAAGTGCAACCTTCCCATTATCCCATGCAAACAGTGAGCATCGACATATCAGGTCCCTACCCACTCACCCAATCAGGCAACAAATACCTCCTGCACATAGTTGACCAATACTCTGTTTGGCCAGAAAGCTACCCACTAAGCGATGCCACGTCACAGTCTATCACACAAATTTTGCTACAAGAATTCATTCCCAGGCATGGCTGTCCAAAAAGAATCATTTCGGACAATGGTAAACAGTTTATCGGTAACCCATTTAAAGCCACCTTACACCAGCTGAATATTGAACATACTACAACCAGTTACTACAACCCAAATGCAAACGGTAGAAATGAACACATGCATGCCACCCTGCATGATATTATTAGTAAATATATCAAAGGGAATCACCAATACTGGGACCTATACATTAACCAAGCCCTTGAAGCCATCCGTGTAAATGTAAACGATACCACAGGGATGTCACCATTTTACATGCTGTACGGAAGGGAGCCAAACTTTCCTTTAGATAACCTCCTTCGTCCGCAGCGAAAATACATGGGAGAAGACCCCATAGAAATAATTCTTAAGGAAAAGCAAAAAGCTCACCAGATTGCACACCATAAAACGCAGAAGGCATTTTACAAAAAGCAGAAACAACATGATAAATCACCCAAGCTACCAACGTTCAAAATAGGAGAATGAGTATACTACAAGAAACATGTCCGCAGCTCAAAATTCGATGACCGATGGTTAGATGGATACATAATTACAGAACAAACGACGCCTGTAAACTTCAATATCTGGAATGAAGAGAAAAACCACCGAACAAAAGCTCATGCAAAACAACTCATGATTGATAATCACAGACCCATTACACCTCTGACGACAACTACCAGACCAGTCAGAAAAGCCACCCTACATTATAATCCATACAGTACAGAGTCGTCTGACTTATCAGAATCAGAAACAACAGACTCTGAATTCTACCAGTACGACCACGTACCCAAACCACCCACTGATGCTATACATCGAGCAAGACAACAACGAGACTCATTCGAAAGCGAGGAGGACATTCCACCAGCAGAACTGCGTAATCGGCTCCAAGACAGAGACCTGCGTATTAGAAATGAAGAAATCATGCCTCAAACATCAAGAGATGACAATACCAAGTCAACGTGTATCCATATTCAAACTTACTCCCGCAGTAACCATTCGTCAGTCGATACGTACCACACTCCCAGTTCAGGCAGCTCAAGTTGGAATACTAGTGAAAACCAAACACTGCTATACCACAGGGACAAGGCTAGTCGTTCCAAACAAACAGAGCTAGAAGAAACTGTCCCCAAGCAGTTTGTTGAACCATATACCAGCAATCTTTATGGAGACGAAACGGAACAAGAAATGAGAGAAAACAGTGTCAACCCCAGTACAGTTTTGTCAGACCCCAACGAACTAAATGACAGAGAAATGGTGGAGGTATATGAACGAGAAACAGACATAGATTCACTAGACCCAGCCAGTACTATTGAAACCAGTGATACAGATAGCACCTTATTTATACCAGTCAACTCTAGTGTCAAACGCGCCTATAAAACAGAATCTGATGACTCACCTCCTGTCACCAAGATTCCTCGCATACCGAAGAACCATATCAGACGAAAAATTTTGAAGAAACGTAGGCATGTTTCGAAATCAAACCAAAAGGTACTAGCCACACATCCCCAAGCCACATCACAGTCGGTACCACTTTCTTCAGCTTACCACCAACCTGGCAAAAGCAACAGTGTGCAAATTAATGTGCCCACTGTAAACAGTGTCAAAGTACCGCAGAACCAGGTCAGACGAAAAATCAAGGCGAAACATACACCTACTTCCAAACAAAAAGATGTAAACGCCGCACATCCCCAATCTACAGTAAAATTATCACCGCCTTCATGGATGTCCTCAGCGCCCCAACACTCAGCCAATATCGTATCACATGCTGCACCCACAGTTACTCAATATGATCCTCGCCTAACCAGCCGAGAAATTGCAATGCTCGAGGCCATGGAAAAATTCAAGGACCTCGCAAAGCTGTTCTGAAACACAACCAAGTGTTCATGTGAATGCCCATCCATGCACGGTCTACGCTAATGTGAAAGCAATGTTTTAACTATATCATTTACTCTATTTTCAGACTATGTTCCAAAATTGACAGTTCCAGATGCCCTGTTCCAATGCGAGATGTAAAAGCCTAACCAAGAAACTGTGTTCCCAGACAAGTAATGAAAACTAGAATACTCCAAGAACAGCCCACAGACGATTTTAATTAGAAGATTTTTGATTGTGAAATAAAGTTGAAACAATATCACAGCCTTGCTATTTGCAATCACACACATGACACGTTAAATTAGCTATACAGTTCTGATGTTAACTTCCACCATCCCATTTATAACATATATGTCACGCTGATTTTGCTATGACATTGATTTATGATCACTTTCCACATTTCCTGAGCTCGATTCTTGTCCTTACAAATTCCAGAGTCCAGTGATTTTCCTTTTCATGCATCTTAGTGCATCTTTTCGCAAACACTTTACACCAGTAGTCCTTACTTCCTAATCATTTTAACCTATAATGCCTATACTACTAGACTTGTCTATTCCTATAATGCTCTATTGATCCCAATATTACATCTTGTAACGAAATATAAATAATTCACACTATTACAATTTATAGCCGTATCTGTCATGCTATATTTTTTTCTTCCTACAGGTGTATTTATTTTGAGTAATGTCCATGACAAATTGTTCGAAAATATTGCATGTAGCAAAATAGATTGTATATTCCATCTTTAACAACCATTATAAGATTTCCCCACTTCACTTCTCACACCTTTTCTTTCTACCATTCCGAGATGACATTCGGAACTTATAAATTCGTTCGCCAAATAATTTCTTCATCCTTTTGCATTACAATACTCTAGTAATCCACAGATAGTCTATTTTTTCCTCTATCCATGACAATTCCACAGTATACTGTCCTTTTACTTGTTCTGAACAGTGTTCCTAACGTTCTTACTCATTTTCAATTTCATTTCCTTCCCAGTCCCGCTATTAGGAAAACTTATATAAGAAGATATTAGATAATGCTGAGGTTACATATTTATGACTAAGATAACCCTGAAATAGAGTCATAAAGTGTCAATGAAGAAGAATGACACTAATATAACACAACAGAATAGCATATTTACAAGATGGTTGTTAGATTGACATACATCACTGCTGATGCATACCATAGTACCACCCCCACAAGTAGTTGATGTAAACAAATGACTGACGAAAAGAAAAGTACCCACCTATATGACAAGCTGATGTATAATACACTGCCCCTATTTCAAGACATTGCCCTTTACCCAATACCCCAATGACATCTGCGCATGCTGATTCTGCAGATTAGAATAATCCTATTGATAGCATTTGTGTATGCTAATCCCAGAAAAAAAATATATTGCCACTTTTCCCTAATACTACTGGTGACACACGAAAAAACGAAGCACTTCTTTATGAAGGTTGCCTGTGACATTATATAGGTTTCACAGTGTTATAATGAAACTATATGATAATACAAAGGATGTGGTTGAGATAAGGCTTATGCATGAATGCCCCACATTAATGTTGGTTACTAATATTATAGTCTTTTCGTGGATACGAAAGAAAGACGTCAAAATAATTGGAAAATCTTAGGGATTTCCACAGACATATAACAAGTCATAGAAACAGAGGATTGCCACATAATGGAACCATACGAGATTTGGATCACCCATAGACAAAGGATATACAAATGGAGTATGAATATCCCATGGAACCACAGAGGTTATGGACAAAATAATAAAATAATAGAATGAACTGATTAAATATTTGTATTACACAAGAGACAAGAGATTGTGTAATATCTCCACATTTTGGGAGAAAATATTCTTGATATTTTTGCCACTTGCCTTATATTGTGAACCTGATTATAATAAGATAGAATACACATGACTATTGCTTGCTAATGGTTATATTGAAATGGTTATGGTAATTCAAATTAAATAATAAAACAAACCAGAGGATTGAAAAAATGATTGACACATTGTGACAATACTGAGATTGGATTGCCCCTTACGATATATGGACCAAAAACAATGTAACCCCACGGACTGACGTGTCACGGATATATATACAATAGATGGATATAAAATTATAAAAGAATACCTAGATGGGACATACATATTGCTGCGTCATGGATCAACATTGGAATACGTATACCCTCATGTCCCATAATAATAATTAACTTAAATTATTGTGAATTTAAGAAATTTAAATTGATCATCTGGCTGTAGCAGCAGATGTTATAAACACCATATAGTTCTGAAAAACCTTCGACCTGCGAAGGCAGAACTGGTGTTGACAATGCAAATATTGTAAAATAAAATATTTTTGTTATATATTGTTACTGAATTAAGATATTCGACTTGATTTTCTATAATGATTGTATGATGTGTTGTTGAGAAATATTGACAGACACAGCTCATAAGGTTCACTAAGGATGTATTTCTAGTGATAACAGGAGAACTAGACAGGATCCCCATGGCATGGAATTTAGGAACGCCATAAATGATACATTGAACTTAAAAGAACAAAAGAAGAAAAATGTTACACTATACCCATGGAACCAGAGATTAGTAAAGATACATAGTAGCCAGAGTGTCAAGAACCTTGTCTTAAAATGGGAATATTGAAAATTTATTTCAATGACATTTTGTAAACATATTGTGTTGATGATTGATTGAATAAGTTGATGTATGATAATTGCAACAAAGCTAGTACACAGATGATTTTTCTTGAAAAAGACTAGTAATAATAAATAATCTTAAGCTATGGCTCACATTAGAGAATAACGTGTTGACAGAAAACAAGAAAAAGAAAAAAAAAGATTTCAAACTATTAGAAATGGCTGAGTCATAAATGGACAGGATCACCACCAGACCTATTACCTGTGTGGAAATTGGAGACAAACATCACATATTTTGAAAAAAGAAAAAAAATGTAATATAGAATATTCTCTATACAGTGATGGACTTGGAACGAATTTATACACTTACCATTTGGCAAATGTCAAATACAGGAAACATTCAAACACAAATAAATAAGGATAAGCCATCAGGCTTTAATACTTTTATTGTGAAAAATATGATTGCATGTTAACATGTTAATGGTTACATTATAATTTAGAAATCTTTACCCATATGCCTAGAGATGTTTTTTTTAATAATAACAAAGAACAACTAGATCATTTACTCGAAAAGAAAACATGATGGATAACCAAGGAAGGATAAACATGACAATAAGGATGTGGAGACTTTAGAAATCTATACAAATAAAGTGCAAAATACTTGGAAACTAAATAAATAAATTACACCCATAATTATGGAACATCAGGAAGAAAATAACTTCAACAGTTTTTAGGGTACTCGAA
This sequence comes from Oreohelix idahoensis, assembly GCA_024509875.1. Taxonomy (NCBI): domain Eukaryota; kingdom Metazoa; phylum Mollusca; class Gastropoda; order Stylommatophora; family Oreohelicidae; genus Oreohelix; species Oreohelix idahoensis. Next base: position 199,533 of record JAMPIV010020541.1, read on the forward strand.
GCCTTAGGATATGGAACCAATGACAGTAACAGAAATGATATTACACCCTGCTCCCCACAATGACTAATAATATGTTGTCAACATGCATTTAGATTATGATAATGAAATTAAGTTATGCAAATAAGATATTTTATTGTTCATGTTCCCAATGTTGCCACTCCCTATATTTTGAGTGATGACTTCATGGATGTTTAAAATTTTTTGTTGGCCAGTGTTGCCAATTGGTAAATTTGATGAAATAAGGTTGTGATATGAAAGATGATATAAAATTTTTGGAGATGATGTCCATCAATAAGGCCCCTTTATAGACGACAGTCCCATATAGACATAGGAACTCAGATGTAGGAATTTCGTTAAATTTTCTCGAGAAATTTTTGGACTTAGGAATTTTTTTTTGAACTTGAAAATTTTTTGAAAGTTTTTTTGGACTTAGAAAATTTTTGGGATGATTTTTGTTATTGATAGTACTCAAATGTCTCCCTACGGGATACATTTGCGGAGCCCCGGGATCTATATGTGACAGTGACCTCGTCACTTTAAGAACTATCACTTCTAACTAAACAGACTATAGCTTGGGTGATAGAAATTAGTTAAAATTTAACGGTAAAAACGGAGCATGATAGTAACAGCGTAGATAAATTTATTGTCCAATCGTGAGATGAAATAAGATCACGCAACGCTGACCCAGATTGAGCTGAAAAACCTAGCGGGCTTCCCCGGCCAAAAAGCAGTTGCAGACAAGTAGCCGAAGTGACCAGACGCACTGGCCTTATGCTGTAGTTGAGAATTGTTCACAATGAAATAAAATGAGATTTTCATTCTATCTGTTGAAGACATAAGTATTGCTCCTTCACAGTGTTTTAAATTGTGGTGCATAATTTCAATTCAGGATGACACCGTAAGTAGTTCGCTACAAATGCCTTATAACGTTTTTGCCAAGTCAAGTCAGACTAGCTCATACAGATCTAGAAGAAAAAGATATGGCTGTACGATTGCCCTTTGAACAATTAATGCAGAAGCACTGACAGTTTCCCTAGTATCGAAGCTGGATTGTTAAAAATGAAGAAAATGATTTGTTCATAGATAACTGCAGGTATTCCCTACTTTGCATAAGCCTACTGCGAAGGGATACAATTATTGAAGGAGAAGATTTTTATAAGGATTGAATCAGGGGATGATTGACACGAAGTCTATTGCCCAGTTGTAACATGGAGAAGAATGTATACAAATGATTGAAACAAAGCATGCTTGATATTATATTTCGCACTTTCTTATGAAAAAATGCTGTAAATAAAAAGTTTGAAATTTGGATCAAGGATAGTTGATCTCTTGTTTTGCCTTGCCTTGGAATTGCCTAAGAAAAAGGAAAGAAAAATTTGTGTTGAAAACTAATAATATATGAACCATAACTGCTCTAAAATATTACACCTTAGAGGATCATCCTAGAACCTGGTACACCCTTAAGTCTGTCGAAGAATAATTTCCACCTCTAGCGTATAGGCTATGTCGTGAAATATTCTAATCCATACCACGGCAAACATGGGAAACTAACAGCCAGGGATCCAGGCCTCCAGGACGACCCAAAGTCCGCTGGGAGGACAACATTAGACAATCTTTGAAGGACCAAGCACTAGAATGGAACCAAGCCAGGAGGAAGACAACGGATAGAATAGTATGGCGCTCTCACTTACAAACCTCTACACCTCACGGTAGAAGAGGAACGATTAAGTAAGTAAGTAAGTAAGTAAGTAAGTTCTCATCATTACACACAAATCACTTTGCTTTGACCAATCACTATGGTTGCTGGAATTTTGTTACATAGAATACTTAAAATTAAAGTTCTGTAACTGTCCTCTCTGAATGTACACCTTGTACACAACAGTGTCAGCTGCAGGTCTTGCACTAGTGTGGCCGTTTGACCGACCACTTGAGCTTTTATTCGTGCTAGAGTCTAGTCATAATAATTGAATGTAAAACTACCATTCACTATAATAAACAAGCAAAATTCTTAACTAAAATTAAAAAAATAACGCGAGACACTAAGAGTAGGGGACACAGTGGTAGAAATCGACTAGGTCAGCTTTTGACACAATGCACGCTAATTTACGCGGCAGTCGTCATAGAAATGGAGTGATGCAAGTTAGAGACAGCCACATCACGCCTTGAGAATGTGATATTTGACCAATAATTTATCAAATAGAATAAACTCCCAACCAATGAGAACGTAGCCAGCTCAGCCACTACAGAATTTGTCGGCAAGAAATATTTAACCCGGGCAGTTTTGGAAAAACGTACCACGTAGAAGGACGTTCAATTTCTATCCAACTCACAGTTGAGGTTCTCAACAAGATGATGATCATTCATCTATGTGTATTTTTGCACAAAGAGGTTTATCCAGCTAAATGTGCAAGTAAGTAATTGACGATTCGCCTGTCATTTTGTATTTCAGCATACGTTTGTAGTGAAAATGTAATAACACAGGAGAAATGGGAAAATGGACGATTAAGTTTGAACTAGAGAAAGAAGCAAAATGAAGAAACTACAAGGGAAAGAAATAAAATATGAGACTTTGATATCTAGGAAATTTGCAGAATATGAAAGTGGTAACGAAAATTATAAGGCATTTTTGAGTGGAAGTGAAAAACTGGAAAAATGATTTTCATGAGAAGAAAATACGACCAGTTTCGTCTGAAGTAAAAAATGTATAAATTGCGGTACCTATTGTTCGAAAATCATTTGACCAGTTTGATGTTAAATAAAACATTTGTAAATGAACAAGGCTATTGAGGATTATTTGCCTGTTGGATAACATTATTCACCTGTTGGATAACATTATTTACCTGTTGGATAACATTATTTGCCTGTTGGATAACATAGATGCATTGTCAGGGTTCACAAATATCAACCACTAATGCTCTCAAAATACAACACCTGTAGACGAAAAAAACGGACCTCACACACAGATAGGGTCTAAGTAATTAACACCTCTGGCGAGCTATAAGCCAGTGCATACAACACAGACTTAGACATGGACTAAAAATAAAAAGGAAAAAGGAAGTTTACACAAATAGAGTTATAATCTACTTCAACTACATAATGATGCCCACCACGGCTACATATAATCATAATTGGTACCGTGCCCCGTCCCTTGAAGGAAGTAACACTGGGTGGGACGGTTACACTAGACCACCAAGCGCTGAAGGGGCCTAGGACTTTAATCTAGATAGCAATTCTGATGCTACTATGTTGGTTCAGGAATGCAATATTGATCTTAGATTCTAGACCTCTGGTGTAGTTTGACACGAATCAACCTGGAGACAAAAGGTGACAAGTAGCTAGCCTTTGGTCATAGATTCCACAAGCCTATGTGTTCATGAATTAGAGTGTTCAAATGTTTGCATGTATATGAATGATACATGGATCAGTTCTGATTAGGGTAGCGAGACAAGACAGGTGTCACTCTGCATAACATTTTAAAATGTTACATAAATAAGATCGTATAATACATTTTTATACATGATCATAATGTTACCTTTACCTTTTACATTCTGGAGTGCCAAGTGCATTATTCTAGTATAATAACTTTAATTGACTGACATTCCGTGATAAACGCTGGAATGCATCGAATTCCTTAAACCATTCACAACTAAATTTCAGGAGTCCTCTGATCTGATCCTGATACATATTCTTACACAATAATCTACAATAAAACAAATGAATTATTCATAAATTTACATACCCTCTTAGGATAGTTTCAAAGTACAGAACAGACTCGGTTTGGAGATAGAAGAGCTGCAAGGCAAACAGATGGTAAAGTTATAGCCTTGGCAAGCGTCCCCTTTCTGCAGTCTATCTGTCTTCTGCTGTGTGTGTGTGCAAATTTGAAAAGTACGCTGCTACCTTTTTGTAATGCGAGAGCGGGGTATCGGGGAGCAATACGGTGTCACATTTTGCACACTGTGTATACTCCACTCTTCCCCCTTGAATATATTGTCGGTTACCTGTTTGATCGTTGTCTCTGCCTGTGCCATCCATTACATTCCTCTCTTTATTCTTGCCACCTTAATGTCAGCTATGTTACCATGCAGAGTGTGCCGTTTGTCTGTGGTTACTCGCATATAGGCTTTTGATTGGGCCATCGCATATCTGGATTTAATCGGCAGCACTCTAATCATATACCTCATTGTCATAATGGGGGTGTCTCGCGTACAGCCCAACACTATGGGCATCCCTTCATTCTGAATGCGTTCTAGTCGTTCACATTGTGTAACTGACAGCGTGAGTATTCCCAGCCCATACTCAGTGACCGATATGACTAGCTGTTGATAAAGAAGAAATAGTAATCTCTGCTCCAGATGCGCCGCGGCCATTATTTTCAGGGTCGCTAGACCTCTCCTGCATTTCTGTGTGATTTGCTCAACATGGTACTTATACGAGAGCCAGCCATCAAATGTAACTCCGAGGTATTTCAGCTTTTCTTGCCTTTCAATCCTCTGTCCATTGAGAGTAATATCTAGGAGGTCTGCTTCCACAATTGAGTTGTTCTAGGAGCACCACATCACGCAGGCCTTGTTGGGATTGACTTTGGAGGTAATTATGTCTCTTATAAAATGTGTGTTAATGGATGTTTCTCTGCTGGACGATACACTGCTTCTCTTCGTGTATGAGGGTTGCCATGAATGGTTTTAGTTTGTTTGTTAGAGCTTTTGTTAAAATTTTATAATCTACTTTTAAGAGTGATATTGGTCTGTAGTACTTAAGGAGTGTTTTGTCGGAGTTTGGTTTTCAACCGGGATTATAAAAGTATAATTTGGAACTGTTTCCAGTATGCCCCAGTATTTTTCAAGTCTGTGGACTAATTTTTCAAGTGAAGAAATTTTCAAGATGGCGGTTCTGATCGGCTGCAAGTTGGAATCCTAAGTCTTACCCTGGTCGCTGCATTTGTATTGAATCGTTGTTTCCCTGAGGCAGAAGGTGGACCCAGGACGATTTTTTTCTGAAAGACAGATAATTAAATTTATTGATTCATGCAGCTTGAGTTTTGAGGAATCTCATTTGACAGAGTTCTTTTTTTTAATATGTTTCATGTATTTATGTATTTCTTTGTTTGTGTGATAGGCGGGTTGGTTGGCAAGGGAACCATGAATTTACAATACCAATTCTATGGTCGTGAATTCTTGGTTTTTCTATAGGGTTTGGTGTATGGTTTTTTCAGATAGTGGGGCCGGCATTACAAAGCTGTGTGTTTACTGCTGATACTGAGCTTACTATAACCATTTCTGTTAGCTGTTTTGCACTGTTTATTTGTAAATTTGTAGTTTTGTCAAGTTCATTGTATTTTATTTGGTTTACTCTCCATTATTGTTTGTGAAATTTGTGCACCTCATCTTGCTATCATTCATTTATTAGATGTATTATATGTTGTGAATTGTGCTTTTAGTGTCATAAGTGGGTAGAGCCAATTTTTTTCTCATTTTTCTACAGATTATAAATTTCTGCCTTGGTTTATTCATTAGTATTTTCTTGGGTTGGCTCTTTCTACTGTTCTCCTGTAATCTTGTTTGTATCTCTATTTTTGTTGTTGTTGCTTCTAATATACCATCTTTAGTTTAATGCAGTTGATTAATATTGAGTATTGAAATATTATTGCTGATATTGCTCACATATTAAATATTTAAATTATTACTGGACAATTTGGAGTCACAACAATAGTGAATTATGGCTACCATGGAGTATTTTAATAAGATTGGCAAAGACTATGGTTTAGAGGGGGAAGCCTTAAAAACCTTTGCGCTCAGTGAGCATGCAAAGGAATTGAAGAGGCTAAAGGACATAGCAAGAAATAAGAGAATCCTTGCTAGGGATGAAATAAAAAGACAAGAAGAATTAACTGAGAAGAGAAGAGAAGAAGATCTAGCTGAGAAGAAAAGACAGGAAAAATTAGCTCTTGTGGAAAAAAATTGGCACATGCTCAAGCAGAAATAAAGGCACTGCAAGAACTTGATGAGAAAAAATTAGCCTATGCTCAAAGAATGGCAGAAATTGAGTGAGAAAAATTAAGATTTCAACATAAACGGGTTAATCCAGCAGGTGAGGAGGCTGGAAAGAAAGACCATGCCTCTACTGTTAAACTAAATTTGCCCAAATTTAATCCTAATATAGACGATATTTTATGCTTTTTAAATAGATATGAAACATGCTGCCAAGAGTTTAGGATTGATAGAGCTACATGGCCCAGCAGGTTGATGCGTTTATTAGTTGGTGAGGCTCTTACTTCAGCCTGCACCATGGATGATCATACTAGAAATGATTATGATGCTGTGAATGCTTTATTGCTAAAAAGTTATCAACTGGAGGAAAATGGTTACAGATTGAAACTGAAATCATTGTTGCCTGATTCAGCCAAGGATTTTGCTGAATTTATTTCATCAATTAAGCTTTGCTTTTCCAGATGGGTTGAGTTGTCAAAAATTGATAAATTTTTACATATACTGGCTGACTTGGTTTTAAGAAACAAGTGCTGTCTTCAGTCAGTGGTGACTTTTTGTCCTTTTTGCAGGAGAGAAAACCTGAATCATCATCTGCTGTGGAAAGTCTTGGACGACAATTCCAAATTGCACATCATGGAAGAAATCTTAGCAGGACTAACATAAAGGATCCATTGAAATGTGGCTTCAGCTAGAACTATGACGTCCAATCCACCCAGACAAATATCAAATAGCATGGACAGAAATTTTCGATTTAATCGAGATAATAATACTGGATCTTTCAGATGGAGGTATAATTTTAACAATAGGTCACAACATCCTCAAAGAAATTTCCAATCATATGATGATTGATATATACCCCAACAGTCATCTTTCAGACCTAGCAGGGATTGGAACAGAGGTTGATACAATTTCCAATAAAACAGAGGACACATGTCATTCTTTGGAAACAATGTAAATAATTACAACAACTGCAGTTCTCACCAGAACAATAACATTCAACGTTCTAGAAATCCTGAACGTTCCAATGCAGTTGTGCATCAAAGTGACAATAATACAGTTCACAATGTCCAAAATAACAATGTTGCTTCTCATGCAAATGCATGTAGTGTGGACTTGTCAAATAGTATTAATTGTTCTGAATGTAATTCTTTATTTCAGCTAGAGCGAGTTCCTAGGCTTCTATGTGGACATCCTTTGCCAGTCATGTCCTCTTATGATGGGACAGGTTTACTAGTATTTAATAGGGGTTTTGTAAACAACCAGCTTGTTTCAGTACTCAGGGACACTGGATGCACTACTGTTGGGATGCGAAGGTCATTAGTGGACCAATCTGATTACACAGGAAAAGAAGTCAAGTGCATCACATTCGGGGGCACAGTTGAATATTATCCAACTGCGGAAGTCTTTTCAGATACCCCGTATTTTACAAGAAGGACTCTCGTGTGCATGTTGGACAAACCAATCGCTAGAATAACCCAGGAAAATATCCCTGGACTTCAGGAATGCACAAATGATGATATTTTAAAATGCGAACAGCAACATTTGCTTAAGGCAAATGCTGTCACTACCAGAGCTCAGTCTCGTGCAGAGTTGAAAGAACCTGTTCAAATTGAGGAAGTGACTGATAAGGAGGTGACTGATGAGTAGATGACTGATAAGGAGGGGATAGATGAGAATGATTTACATAATGAACTTATTGACAAAGAATCATTCATACATATACAAAATGAAGATGATTCATTAAAAAAATGTTCAGGTTGCCAAGTCTGATGATGTGGTGTTTAATGATAATTCGTTACACTGGTATACAATCAAGAATGGGATCTTGATTCGAAATTTCCAAGATTCAACATCAGTAAAAAAAACAAATTATGGTGCCTACTAGTATCCGCCTATTTGTCTTACAACATGCTCATGATGTTAATTGTGCAAGGCATTTAGGGATTGCCAGGACAAAACAGAGGGTTTTGTCTCCTTTCGTTTGGCCTGGGGTGCCAAGGGATGTAAAAAAATTTTGTCGCACATGCAAAACTTGCCAAGATGTGGCAGTAAAATGCCCCAAGCATAATACGCCTATCCAGGCGTCAGACATATCTTTGCGTCCTTTCGCAAAAATGGTAATCGACCTTATAGGTCCACTACCAGTCACATCAGCTAGAGGTCATCGTTATGTGCTAACATGCATTGATATGTGCACGCGCTGGCCAGAGGCTATTCCTCTGAAAACAATAACTACTACAGATGTTGCTGACGCACTACTTTTAATTTTCAGTCGATTGGGTTTTCCCAAAAACATATTGTCAGATCGGGGAACTCAGTTTGTTTCGGACGTTATGACTCAGGTTATGAGAGAGTTTGAGATAGATAGATCTCTCAGTAGTGTCTATCACCTCATTTCGAACGGGGAAATTGAGCAGCTCAATCGCTGTCTTAAACAAATGCTAGGCAAAGTAACTGCGAAATACCCGCAGGATTGGGATAGAGTACTCCCAGCTGTATTGTTCGCTTATCGGGAGATACCGAACGAACATACTGGATTTGCGCCGTTTGAATTAGTCTTCGGTGCCGCCAAAAGGACCTATGTCCATACTGAAACAGTTCTTGGTTGGAGCTGACATGCCTGAGGATGTTCAAACCTCCTACCAATACGTTGTTAACCTTAGAAAGAAAATTGTCAACGCATGCCAGATAGCTGTAGAAGCATCAGAAAAAGCTAAACTTAAGGCAAGATTGTTTGTTAATCAAAACATAAAACTGCGCCAATTATGACCGGGTGATGAGGCCTATGTAATGTTACACAATAAGAACAATAAATTACTTGTATCTTGGAGCGGACCATATACTGTATTTGAAAGATTGTCAGATGACTACATTATATCTATTAAAATAAAGGAAAAAACCTTTCACATCAACATACTGCAACAATTTCACTCTCGTCCTCCACAACTTCAACCAGTTTTTGAGGCTATCGAAGAACCTGTTGATCGTCGCTCTTATTTTGCTGTCATACAGGAAGAGTTGTCTGAAGTGCATACTATTTTTGAGCCTCTTTTTTCTCTACCTCTTTCATCTACTGAGACTTGGAGAGATATTTCTATTTCACCAACTCTTGCTCCATATTAGAAAGATCAGATTTTATTGTTACTACAATCTTTTCCCGACGTGCTCATGGACATTCCTGGGCGTACAAATATCATTGAACATGATATTCTCCTTACTGATTTCAGACCAATCAAGCTTACACCTTATCCTATCCCTGTAGATTTTCAATCACAAGTACAAACAGAAATAGAGGATATGATAAAATGAAACATAATTTCTCCTTCTCAATCTCCATGCAGTTTTCCTATGGTTTTGATTAGAAAGAAAGACAAATCCTTTCGGATTTGCATTGATTTCAGGCGTTTGAATGCTTTAACTATCTCGGATGCAGAGCCTCTGCTTTTGTTAGATTCTTTATTGGATAGACTATCTACAGCTACCTTTTGTGGTAAATTTTATTTATTTAAAGGTTATTATTGGCAAGTCGCCTTGTCGGACAGAGCGAAACTTCATACCGCTTTCGCTATACCTTTGGGATTGTTCCAATTTAATTTTATGTCTTTTGGTCTCGTCAACGCTCCTGCGACCTTTGTTCGTATGATGCGAAAAAATTTCTCTAGTCGTGATGACATAATCACCTATATTGATGATATCTGCCTTTTTCATCAATCTTGGGAAGAACGTGTTCTTGTAATTCAGTCTTTGTTGGCTACTCTTCGTCTCCATCATCTTACTGCTTCGAAAACTAAAATAGGATTCACTGAAATTTCCTTTCTTGGTTACAAAGTAGGTAGTGGTTTTCTTAAGCCTGAGGATTCCACTATCTCCAGGATCCTGAATCTAGAAATTCCAAAGACAAAATAACAGGTTCTCAGTCTTTTAGGTCTTGGAGGATTCTACAGAAAATTCTTACCTAATGTTTCAGAAATTACTTCAGTTCTGTCTTCGTTATTAAGAAAGAACTCTCCAGATATGATTGTTTGAACGCATTCTTGTAATGAGACATTAAATTTATTAAAATCTTATTTCTCAAAATCACTAATTATAAGAATGTCAGATACTAGAATTCCTTGTATCCTTAGAGTCTCGGGTTCGGGGATCGGCGGTACGCTTTTGCAGGAATTCGATGATTGTCTACATCCAATTCTGTATGTCAGTCGTAAATTGACACCTACAGAAAAGAAATACCCCATCGTCGAGAGACAATTACTCGCTCTGGTGTATTGTTTTGCAAAATTGCAACGCTATCTTATTGGTGCGAAATTCGTTTTGGAGACAGATCTGTGTGCCTTGTCCTATCTTAAAACTGCAAAATGTCGTAATGAGAAAGCTGCCAGAGCATCATTTGCGCTCCAGCCCTACGAATATGACTTTCATGCCATCAAAGTTAGTCAGAACGTTGTCGTGGATGTGTTATCACGTTGCGTGAAAGACCCACTGTCAGCTAACAACACTGCAAATGCAAGTATCGTGTAAAGTGACAGCAAACCTATCAACTGATTTTTCAAGAGGTTGACCAATAGACAGTGTACCACATATGAACATATTTTGCCGACGATGCTTATTATGGCAGGAATTTCCTGATATATTACTACTATGTAAAGATGATACATGAAAATACCCTGTGATGAATACTAAGCCTGATGACTATCTTAATTTTTTCATCAAATATTGAAGGAAATAGCTCCATGACTCTCTTGACAGTGCTTACAGGTGTTGAACATGTTCACTCAGCACATCATGATGATGAATGCTGCGATCGCCAATTTCAAGTTGTAGCTCGTTTTACTCAGCTCATCACATGGATGTCTTGGACCTTATTAACAGTTTACATACACGGTTTATGTGCAAAAAGACACACATTAATTGATGGTCTAAGAATAATGGGACATTTGAATCGTTTGAATGCAAAAAGGGATTTATGCTATTGTCGGGACAGCATCTGTATACTACGGGACTCAATGATACCTCTCATGGATAAAGATACATAACTAGAAAATTCTTATATGCAATTATTATTCTCCATCAGGTTGGATATATGAACAGTGGTATTAACGTGAACTTTTAAATGAACGTATACGAAAATATGGCAGAGAATCATGGACAAGAACTTTGTGCTCGATTATAAATATTTTATCTGAACTTTAGTTGGTTATTATTCCACTAATACGGATGACAATATAACATTGTTACTTTAAATACAGTGCTTTAATTAGCTGTTGATTAGTTTGAATTATCGGGATGAAATTATGTCTTTGACACTGTGGTAAAGTGGGGTGATATAAATATTTATAGGGGACTTAGTGTACTGACTGAGATCAGCTGTGAAGGTATCTGTATCTAATAGGTGTAGTGTTTTACAGATAACCTTACTTGCTACCACATTTATACCTCAGTCAGAATTATTCTGGAATATTATGATGACTACGTTGAATGTCTAGGGTTATGAAAATGATGAAGTGTAAGTCACAACAACAACAGACAGATAAACAATTTAATCTATTCCACAACACTTTACAACACTGTGACACTCACACACATATAACACTCTATAAGACTATCTTAAATGAGTCCAGTGTAAAGTTTCAAATATATATGTATTAATTCCTTTCAAATATTAGATATCCTGATTCAACAACAAAGTGAACCAGGAATCACAATCAAATGTAATCACAGGTTATATGCACACAATTATAAATAGAATCTTTGTATTGACATATATTATTATTATTATCATATGTGTGTAAGTTGTGAAGGGGTACTATGAGGTAATACTGGTTTTGTTTATCAAGCTACGTTGTTGTTTGTCCTCATGACTTCAAGTGTTTGATTATCGTGGAAATAGTATTGGGAAAAGTTCACAGTTCCTGTCATTTGAAACAATTTATTGTCCCTCTGTGTTTAATATAATGTCAATTTTAGAGGGGGCACATAATGTTGAGCTGCTCTGGCCACAGAAGCTTATCTTTCGTGATGGCGGCAGGAAAAGGTCTCCTCTGCTCGATTGCTTCACTGCGTTCTTGAGACACCTCACTGGTCGCTATCTGGACCAAGGAGTATGCTGTAAGCCTCTGGATTCAGCAAAACTCAGACCAGGTGCTGCTTCAATAACTTAGGACCACGGTCCCACAATTCATGGAAATAATAAACAATTACGTTGACTGGCGATGAATATGGCACAATTTCGATCTGCCTATGTCCCAGGCTTTTATTTAGAAAAATATGAGCTGGATCTCAACGCACTGTTTCTTTGGTACGTTTATTTGAAAATGTGGCACTGAACTGACGCTCCTAATTGACTATATCATCGGGTCTAGCCAATAGGGCCATGTTTACACAAGCTTTTGAAAAAATGTACCCTTCCTACGTTTCCCCTAACAACCAAATTTAGTATTTGTAGTCCGACTGATCGTGTTTCGCCTTACATTTACTTCTATCCAATCAAATAGGATTTAACTTGTTGGCCTATTTCCCGTAAAATGGTGGTTTCAAAACATGCCACTGTGCGATTCTGATTTGGTGTTGTCTGACAACCTCACTATTTTCTTTTGGCTATAATTTGTTAATTCCTAGACTATTTGCGTAACCTTTAACATATTCTTTGTCAGCAAGTCCTAAGTGTGGTAAAGTGGGATGATATAAATATTTATAGGGGACTTAGTGTACTGACTGAGATCAGCTGTGAAGGTATCTGTATCTAATAGGTGTAGTGTTTTACAGATAACCTTACTTGCTACCACATTTATAACTCAGTCAGAATTATTCTGGAATATTGTGATGACTACGTTGAATGTCTAGGGTTATGTAAATGATGAAGTGTAAGTCACAACAACAACAGACAGATAAACAATTTAATTTATTCCACCACACTTGACAACACTGTGACACTCACACACATTTAACACTCTATAAGACTATCTTAAATGAGTCACTGGTAAAGTTTCAAATATTTATGTATTAATTACTTTCACTATTATATATATATATCCTGATTCACATACAAAGTGAACCAGGAATCACATTCAAATGTAATCACAATTTATATGTAGAGAATTCATAAATATGAACATTGTAGTGACATATTTTATTAATATTATCCTATGTGTGTCAGTGTGTAGTAGTACTATGAGGTAATACTGGTTTTGTTTTTCAAGCTATGTTGTTATTTGTCATCATGACTTCAAGTGTTTGTTTATCTGGGAAATAGTATGGGGGAAAAGTTCACAGTTCCTGTCAATTTAAACAAGGTATTGTCCCTCTTTTTTACTAAAATGTCAATTTTTGAGGGGACACATAATGTTGAGCTCCACTGGCCACAGAGGCTTAACTTTCGTGATGGCGGCAGGAAAAGACTCCTCTGCTCGATTGCTCCCCTGTGTTCTGGAGACACCTCACTAGTCGCTATCTGGACCCAGGAGTATGCTGTCAGCCTCCAGATTCAGCAAAGCTCAGACCAGGTGCTGCTCAATAACTTTAGGACCATAGTCCCTGAAACAAAAAGGTTGTACCTCCTACTTCATAACTAATTTACAATCTATTTCCAGACTGAACACAATACATCACAAACACTGAGTTCAGAGCGGTAGGCCAATTGCTATCTTCATCTGAAACAATGGACATCAGTATACTCCTCCCTAATGGTTACTACGCCTCTGCAATTCCGGCATTTTTTCTTTCTAGTCAATAAGATAGGTGTCAGTGTACTGTTTGGCAATTCCATGTAGTTTTACTTTTCTCCGACACCTTCTGTTCAGGTTGGAGCACTATATAGGCCTTGCCTCATGTTCGCTACTGAACCACACACATATACAGACATAAATTATCAATTTACATTCAATTTTCATTAAAAAGATATTGAATATATCAAGCTTACCACAATTCATGGAATAATACACAGTTACGTTGACTGGCAATGAATATAGCACAATTTCGATCTGCCGATGTCCCAGGCTTTTATTTAGAAAAATATGCACTGGCGCTCAACGCACTGGTTCTTTAGTAAGTTTATTTGAAAATGTGGTGCTGACCTGACGCTCCTAATTGACTATATTGGCGGGTCTAACCAATCGAGCCATGTTTACACAAGCGTTTGAAAAAACGTACCCTTCCTTCCGTCTCCCCTAACAACAAAAGATAGTATTTGTAGCCCGACTAATCGTGTTTAGCCTTACATTATTGCGTTCCAATCAAATAGGATTTAACATGGGGACCTATTTCCCGTACAATGGTGGTGTCAAAATCTGCCACTGAGCGATTCTGATTCTGGTGTTGTCTGACACCCTCACTATTTCTTTTGGCTATATTTTGTTAATTCCTAGACTATTTGCGTAACGTTTAACATATTCTTTGTCAGCAAGTCCTAAGGAACCCAAATATACAAATTTAATGGGGCTAAGGGGCTGCGTTCAAAATATGTATTTTCTAGGATAGTCGCGTAGTTGTTTTTTTTATTTTTTATGTTTAGAACCGCCACCTGTCTTGCTGTACTGTCAGACTAATGTCAGGATTTTAGACATAAAACAGTAGAATGTCATGTTTCCTAATAAGCGTTTTGTAAGTTTTTTAAACCTAACTCTCGTATGGGTAGTGTTTTTTATCACTGTCGATTTGAAAAAAAGCTAGTGCTTGTGGCCTTACACGCGTGATGGTAGTAATTGTATAGCGAGACACGTGTTTAGTGTGGCATGCGTTTCGGCTTTCAGCCCTCCCTTCTCTCTATCCTAATTCCATCTGTCTTTCGTTTATGGTAACGTAGTGTATAAAATGACATGAATGGAATATTAAATATAGGTCAGCTTGCGTATCTCAAGGTTTTTCTTAGAAAGGTAGTACACGTTTTATCATAGAAAGCGTGTATGCTGCAGTAGGCTTTTACTATCAACGTGAAACGTTACAATTTGCAGACGAATTAGAAAACAAGGGGGATTTCGAGTACAGTCATTGAGACAGCACTGTTCTTTACCATTCTTCTTTCCTTTTATTGAAGTTATTTGTTAGGCTTTACATTTACTTTTTAATTTATATATGTGGATTAGAATTTCACACGACACTAAGGCACCCAAATATATAAGTTTTAAGGGAGCTAAGTGGCTGCGTTCAAAATATGTATTTTCTTCTAGGATAGTCGTGCTGTTGCCACCTCCTCACTTCCAAACTTTAGGGTGTCTTCTGTACTGTCAGACTAATGTCAGGAGTTTAGACATAAAACAGTAGAATGTCATGTTTCCTAATAAGCATTTTACAGGTTTTTAAACCTAACTCTCGTATGGGTAGTGTTTTTTTATCACTGTTTATTTGAAAAAAAGTTAGTGCTTCAAGCCTTTCGCGTTGGGGGTGGCATTAATTGTATATCGCGAGACGCGTGTTAGTGTTGCCGGCGTTCCTGCTTTCAGCCCTCCCTCTCTCTATCCTAATTCCATCTGTCTTTTCATTACGCAGTGTATAAAATGAAATTAATGCTAGTATTAATCTAGGTCATTAATCAGCTTGCGTATCTCAAGGTTTTCTTAGAAATGCAGTACACGTTTTATTGTTTTGTGGAAACGCGTGTATGCTGCTATAGGCTTTATTATCACGTGGAAACGTTACAATTTGCAGACGACGTAGAAAAAAGGGGGATTTTCGGTACGCCATTGTGACAGCACTGTGCTTTTACCATTTCTCTTTCCTTTTATTGAATTAATGCGTTAGGCTTTACATTTACTTTTTAATTTATATATGTGGATTTAGAATGTTTCACGACAGACACAAGGCATTAATACACTCACACTAATTATACAATTGAACATTTTGATGGTTCTCACAACTTTTGCAATTGGTACCTTACATCAGCGATTGCTTGCCTTATTGGACACACAACTTCGTCATGTTCAAAATAACATATTTTTTTAGTAACACCACAATATACTTTTTATGACAAGTACTTAAGATGTACACATGTCTTTAATCTTTTAGCGTATGATGTTGCATTCATTCACTTTAATAATATGATTGTCTGCCTAAATTCATCTATTTACGCTGTAAAAATTTGTATATTTGTGGTAAAAGAGGTTACTGGTGTTATTAATTAAGGGTAAACAGAGTGAGGTCAAGCTGTGTAAGTTCCTTGAGTCTAATTGTTGATGATGATGATTCTCAGAGTCCCTATCCGCCACCTCTCAGATCTCACTCTGTGTAAAATAGGCTCTGTGATGTTGTGTGGCTGAGTGTGTCTAGGGTAATGTATTTTATATAAGGACGAAATAAAATGTAAACAGAACTGTAACTCAATAATATTAAAGTGAGTAAGACTTTTGTTAAAGTTTAGGTAATTATATTACAATTTAATTTCCCTGTACCTCAATTTTCTGGGACAGGGATTGTCAAACTCAATAAATTTATTTATATACACTATTTAAAATAAATAACTGGAACTCTGTCCAAGTATCTTGTTTCTATGAATAAAGATCACTGTAAGAATTCCACCCACTGATCTGTCTATCTGCTTGTACGTATCACTGTTAATATGTTGGGCAGATTGTCTTCTCATCATTTCAAGGTGAGTTTATTATTTATTATTATGCTTATGGTTGTGGTGGAATAATTGATGTTACACTCTCAGTGCCGGTCTAACGGACTTAACTTATAAAACTAGTGACAACTGTTGGCCCTTGGGTTCTCATATGCATTCAACTGGCTTTAGAGCTGAAGAAATGGGGTAGCTGCGGCAACAAGGCTGAGCGTTCCTCCCAAACTTTCTTCCCTCACCCGGTTTTCTGCCACCAATAGGTATGCTGGTATATGACGTGTAATGAGAGGAAAATGCCCTCCCCATATAGATCTCATCTAATATTTAATGCCACACACAAACACGGTGACATCTCACCCTGATCAGCTATGTGAGCTGATCATTGCACCAATCTGTATCTGCCATTGTTTAACACCACTGCTGTGTAAATATTCTTCTTCAGGGATAGTACAAAGCTCTTGTTTCCTCCTCCAAGAAGTCTCTTCCATATAATAGATAGGGGTGTACAATACATAGCTTGTGATCCCTTAATATCTCTTTACAACATCCTATACAGGGCTTGTCATTCATACAATAGATAGGGTGTGCTTAACCTAGCACTGAAACCTGTGGATAAATTCTTTCTAACATCCTCTACATGATTTTACATAATATTTAAACATTTATGGCACTGCAAAAACCAATATCCCTTCTGGGTTACGGCATTGGCATGCGCAAAATTTGTAAGCCACGAGCAAATATTTTATGCCCTTCTTTCACTCCGAAAGACTGCATTCCTATTTTGGCTATCGTAACACAAATTGTGGCCTGCATGTTAACTAAAGCAATACAATTACTTATTGTGCCTTACCCTCAAACAAGAATATCACCTATCATAAGCTTGACTTTGGCAGTTAATTGGTTCTATCACTGCTTTAAGTGTCCAGACGGTGAAAGCTTTGGTCACACAGGCTCTCCCTCTGATGTCAGCTTTAGATAGTTTTAATTTCAAATGGCGTTGTTGCCAGCGAAATGTTAATTTTATTGTCCAAAGCTACACTATGCCTTAACCAATCAGAACACGTGTCAAGAGATTTCTAACTTTTCTCACGCAACCAAATTGAGCAGTTTATAAGTGGGTTTGTTCGTCTGTCTCAATTTTTATTTATACAATATCTTTGTTATTAATGGGTCAATTTTTAATATTAAAAGTGATTATTAAAAGGACAACTGTCCTCTATCTTTCTATATAGTTTCCTTTACCCATTTATCCCCGTTTTCATCTTGGTAATTTTTTTCTAATTTATAGTGCTCTGTTCACTGAACTAAAATATAAATAAAATAATTTTCTAAGGCCAGACAATTTATTATAAGGGAAAATGTTATGATATATATTAACCAATATTAGCGCTACCCATTAAGACATCCCTGTTATTTATAAAGAAATAAATTATCTAAGTTTCTTTTCAAACGCACAAGTTATGCTTGATTTCCATTGTAATTCACCTTCTCTCTCCCCTATAAAACGTGGTAACAAGTTGGTTCGTGGCCAAACTTTACGGCTTTCGTCATAAATATTGGGAAGGGTCGAGCGTGTGCGTGTGTGTATGGGGGAAGAAGGGGGGGGGTGGTATTTTTACGCTTGGCGTTATAAAATTCAAATTCTTTATTTTAAAAGTTAGCGGTTTGATTTTACGATGGCCTTGAGACCAAGGTCAAACATGGAATTTATTTATAGATTTTTAACTGTAATAGTGGAAAATTCAAATTATTTTATCCAATTTTTAGCGGTAGGTTTGACCTTGCCCTTGGAAATTTTCCGGGGAAATTTGAACGCGTTGTGACACAGATTCACTTTACGACAATATTCTATAATGCTTTGCATTAGTGCTGTTGATCAATAAGTTACCTATTTGACAACTGATACTGGACCTGACAGATAGGTGTTATTGGACGGTGTGAGGTATGTGAGTGCATGTATTGCTACCATCATTTTATAATATGTTCGAACTTTTAGTTATAGCGACCTCACATTGCTGTTAAAAGGAATTTGTCCGTAAGTAGACATTGGCTATTGTCTTAAAAAAACAATGGTCCACACTTTTAGTGTTATATTGCCTACCCTATGGCATAAACCTGGGTGCTATGCTAGTGCTTACTAACAGTGAAATTTGATGTTACCATATTTCACTCTGGTGATGTTATACTCACACCACGGAAATAATGAAAACTGTGTTTTCATTATTTTTGCGGGGGGGAGGTGATGTTATGATTAAAATTCATAACGATTATGTCGGTATAATAGTTGGCTCGACAGGGTTCCTTTTATGCTAATTTTATACGGACTTACCTATTAATAAAGGAAGTGACGTCATGCCGATATAGTGTAGAGGCAGACGTGAATATTTTGAAGCAGAAGTGAGGTGATCGTTTGCAAGAAGAGATGCGGCTTGTATTTGAAAGTGAGCGGACGTATGTGTATTGAGCTCCTGTAGTATACTGTGTTTTGTCCTGCATCATTCCATCACCAGGACATCAATATACTTAGTTGAGGTGTCCCTGTGTGGTAAAGTGGGATAAATATTTATAGGGGACTTAGTGTACTGACTGAGATCAGCTGTGAAGGTATCTGTATCTAATAGGTGTAGTGTTTTACAGATGACCTTACTTGCTACCACATTTATACCTCAGTCAGGGGAGCCGCGCTGGTGTAATGGCTTCGGCGTTGTACTGGCGACCAGGTGTTCATGGTTCAAACCCGGGCGTCGGCGTTTGAAGAAATGTTTACAGCCGGAAATTTGACTGAATAGCCTGAACGGCTCCTGTGATAAACCCTCTGTGGATGGGAAGGAGCGAAGCTCCTGACCGGGTTGGAAGGAAAGTCCTCAGGTTCCCCAGCCTCGCAATGACATGTCATTGGGCCGAAGGGCTGAAAGCCCAGGTGCCGCTGGTTAAGGGAAAAAAAAAAAACCTCAGTCAGAATTATTCTGGAATATTGTGATGACTACGTTAAATGTCTAGGGTTATGTAAATGATGAAGTGTAAGTCACAACAACAACAGACAGATAAACAATTTAATTTATTCCACCACACTTGACAACACTGTGACACTCACACACATTTAACACTCTATAAGACTATCTTAAATGAGTCACTGGTAAAGTTTCAAATATATATGTATTAATTACTTTCACTAATATATATCCTGATTCAACTACACAGTGAACCAGGAATCACAATCAAATGTAATCACAATTTATATGTACATAATTTATAAATATGAACCTTGTAGTGACATATTTTATTAGTATTATCCTATGTGTGTCAGTTTTGTAGTAGTACTATGAGGTAATACTGGTTTTGTTTTTCAAGCTATGTTGTTATTTGTCATCATGACTTCAAGTGTTTGTTTATCTTGGAAATAGTATGGGGAATCTTCACCGTTCCTATCAATTTAAACAATGTATTGACCCTCAGTTTTACTATAATGTCAAGTTTTGAGGGGGACACATAATGTTGAGCTCCTCTGGCCACAGAGGCTTAACTTTCGTGATGGCGGCAGGAAAAGACTCCTCTGCTCGATTGCTCCCCTGTGTTCTGGAGACACCTCACTAGTCGCTATCTGGACCCAGGAGTATGCTGTCAGCCTCCAGATTCAGCAAAGCTCAGACCAGGTGCTGCTCAATAACTTTACTACCACAGTCCCTGAAACAAGAAGGTTGTACCTCCTACTTCATAACTAATTTATAATCTATTTCCAGACTGAACACAATACATAACAAACACTGAGTTCAGAGCGGTAGGCCAACTGTCAGCTTCATCTGAAACAATTTACACCAGTATACTCCTCCCTAATGGTTACTACGCCTCTGCAATTCCAGCATTAGTTCTTTCTAGTCAATAAGATAGGTGTCAGTGTACTGTTTGGCAATTCCATGCAGTTTTACTTTTCTCCGACACCTTCTGTTCAGGTTGGAGCACTATATAGGCTTTGCCTCATGTTCGCTACTGAACCACACACATATATAGACATAAATTATCAATTTACATTCAATTTTCATTAAAAAGATATTGAATATATCAAGCTTACCACAATTCATGGAAATAATACACAGTTACGTTGACTGGCAATGAATATAGCACAATTTCGATCTGCCGATGTCCCAGGCTTTTATTTAGAAAAATATGCACTGGCGCTCAACGCACTGGTTCTTTAGAAAGTTTATTTGAAAATGTGGTGCTGAACTGACGCTTCTAATTGACTATATTGGCGGGTCTAACCAATCGTGCCATGTTTACCCAGCTTTTCAAAAAAGTACCCTTCCTTCCGTCTCCCCTAACAACAAAAGATAGTATTTGTAGCCCGACTAATCGTGTTTAGCCTTACATTTACTGCGCTCCAATCAAATAGGATTTAACATGGGGACCTATTTCCCGTACAATGGTGGTGTCAAAATCTGCCACTGAGCGATTCTGATTTTGGTGTTGTCTGACACCCTCACTATTTCTTTTGGCTATAATTTGTTAATTCCTAGACTATTTGCGTAACACTTAACATATTATTTGTCAGCAAGTCCTAAGGAACCCAAATATACAAATTTAAGGGAGCTAAGTGGCTGCGTTCAAAATATGTATTTTCTTCTACCTCCCGTTCACTTCGATCGATGTGGTGTCTGGGTACTGTCATGCTTTCAAACGTAAACCAGTATAATGTCATGTTTCCTAATAAGCGTTTTGTAAGTTTTTAAACCTAACTCTCGTATGGGTAGTGTTTTTTATCACTGTCGATTTGAAAAAAGCTAGTGCTTGTGGCCTTTCGCTTGGGGATGATGGCATTAATTGTATATCGCGAGACGCGTGTTTAGTGTTGCATGCGTTCCTGCTTTCAGCCCTCCCTTCTCTCTATCCTAAGTTCATCTGTCTTTTCATCACGCCGTGTATAAAATGAAATTAATGGAAGTATTAATTTAGGTCATTACGCAGGGTGCCTAGCTCAAGGTTTTCTTAGAAATGCAGTACACGTTTTATTGAAGAAAGCGTGTAGTGATGCAGTAGGCTTTTACTATCAACGTGAAACGTTACAATTTGCAGACGAAGTAGAAAACAAGGGGGATTTCGAGTACAGTCATTGTGACAGCACTGTTCTTTACCATTCTTCTTTCCTTTTATTGAATTTATTTGTTAGGCTTTACATTTACTTTTTAATTTATATATGTGGATTAGAATTTCTCACGACAAATTCTCCCCACTTAAAACAGACGTTATATGTCAGTCTATAATTCTATATACACATAGAGAAATTTATTATTATTCCTGGGGCTTAGGGTGATTCTCATCACACGGATGGCGGCTTAAAAAATCCGCTCCCAGATTTGTTTTTCCAGATATATACTCTATGCTAAACTCATATGGCTGCATAAGTAATGACCAACGGAGTAATCTAGAATTTTCATGTCTAGCCTGCGCTAGAAACGACAAGGGGTTGTGATCCGTTTGCAACTTAAATGCCTTCCCATACAGATAAATATTGAATTTCTTTATCGCCCATATTACTGCAAGACATTCTTTTTCGCTAGTTGAGTAATTGGTTTCAGCTTTATTCAACTTTCTGCTAGCATATGCCACTGGGCTTAATTCCCCATCCAATGCATCTGATTTCTGTAGCAGAGTCGCACCTAACCCAATATTACTGGCATCCGTCCTTACAATGAATTCTTGACTTAAGTCAGGTAATTTCAAAATAGGTTTACTTGTGAGCTTTTCCTTCAATTCCTGGTAAGCCAATTCACATTGTGGTGTCCATGTAATTCGATCTGGATTTCCTTTACGTGTCAAATCAGTTAACGGTGCACATATGGAATTAAAGTTTTTGATATACTTTTGGTAGAAACCACATAATGAGACAAAGGATCTCACGTCTTTCTTGGTTTGTGGTCTCGGGGCTTTCTTTAGTTTCTCTAAATTCTTGGGGTCAGGGGTCATGTTTCCCTGATAAACTGTGTGTCCCAAGAATTCTAATTCTTTACATCCAACGCAACATTTGGTTGGTCGGGCTGTTAAATTCGCTTCTCTAAGTCGATTAAACAGCATGTTCAGAGAGTCAATGTGTTCCTCAAATGTTTCTGTTGCTATAAGGATATCATCCATGAAATTTGTGATACATGGATTATTCAGAGGGTCCAATAATTTTCTCATCATTCTAGAGAAGACACTAGGCGCATTCTTCAATCCAAATGGCAATCTGTTAAACTCATAGTGTCCCTCTGAGGTACTAAAAGCTAGGTATGGTCTAACCTCAGGCTTTACTGGAATCTGATAGTATCCTTTACTCAGATCCACTTTTGAGAAATATTTAGCTTTATTTAGCCTGGCAAACAACTGATTTGTATCCGGCAATGGATCCACCTGTCCTTCTGTAATAGCATTCAGTCTCCTGTAATCTATACAGAGTCTATGTTCTCCAGAGGGTTTCCTTAAGAGTACAACACTGGAACTATACGAAGATTCACTGTGTGAAATAATTCCTTCCTTCAACAAATAGTCTATCTCTTCCTTCAAAGCTTTCTCCTTAGCAAAAGGAATCGAATAGGGTTTCATACAGACAGGTGTGGGGTCTATCAGTTTCATATCATATTCCAATAAGTTTGTATGCCCCGGTCGGTCTGTTAACACCTCTGTATGATTATCTAGAACCTGTTGCACTCTCTCTTTCTGATTTTTCGTTAAATGTGTACTGATTTTCACCTGTGCCGCTGTCTCACAGGGATGTAATGGATATTCAAATGATGAAAGTGGTTCCTTTTTCATCTCCATGGCAATGGACAAGGTCAACAAGTGTGTCTCTTCCTGATGTTCTCTTTCCAAATATTTCTTCAGGAGATTCACATGATAGATTTTTTCTTTCCCCTTCTTATCTATCTTATAATTGGTTCTAGACACCTTCTCTAGAACTGTATATGGACCTTGCCATCCAATTTGTAACTTATTCTGACTACCGGGTAGAAGAAGCAGTACCTTCTCTCCCACAGCCAAATCTCTGTCTTTAGCTTTCCTGTTATAATAGGCAGCATGTTTCTTCCTGGCTTGTTTCAAATTTTCATTGGCAAGTTTCCAGCCAGTTTTTAAACGAGTGGTCAGCTCATTCACATATTGGTATGAGGATGTAATATTTTCCTCTGCCTTTTCATCAGTCCACGTTCTTAACAGAGCTTCGAGTGGACCTTTTATTGGCCTTCCAAACAATAATGTTGCCGGGGCCATACCGGTTGAACTATGGGGTACCTCCCGATAAGCAAAGAGGGCGGCGTGAAGGTACTGGTCCCATGTATCTGGTTTTTCGTGTGCCAACTTTCTCAGGATCGACATCAATGTGCCATTAAATCTTTCCACTTGGCCGTTCCCTTGGGGATGGTACACACTACAATGGAAGTGTTTGGCCTGGAAGATCCTGAAAACTTCTTCTGTTAGTTTCCCCTTGAACTGAGAGCCATTATCAGTCAAGATTTGATTGGGAAAGCCTAACCTTGTGAAAATTGTGAGTAATGCCTCTGCCACATGTTTAGAATCAATCGATGACAGGGCTACCGCCTCTCCCCACATAGAACAAGTGTCCACCAGAGTCAGAATGTAGCTGTTCCTTCTCTTGGTTCGGGTGAGAGGTCCCACAAGATCCACGGCAACTCTCTCAAAGGGTGTTCCCACTATGGGCATTTCCCCCAGAGTTACTGGTGCAGTCCAATGTTTAGGTGCTACTCGTTGGCACTCTGGACAGTATTTTACATATCGTTTGATATCTTCAGTTATCCTGGCCAGAAATAGTGACAAGCTATACGCTGTCCTGTTGCGCTGATCCCCATATGACCACTGAAGGGAATCGCATGCCCTAGTTCCAACACTTTAGTCCTATATGAAGTGGGAAGGACCAGCTGTCCGTGACCATTGGATTCAGATCCAGCCTTCCTATAAATCAGTTTGTTCTTCATATAAAATTCTCCCTTGCCTGGAGGTGTATGAGATTTGGGCAACTTCTTGAAACACGGCTTGAGTGTTTTGTCCTCCGCCTGTGCCTTCCTCATCTCATCTGGATGAGTATTTATTGGATTATCCTCCTCCTTTTTAGACTGTGATCTGGTCTGCACTGTTGCCAATATCACAGGTCTCTTGGGATTCCCAAAGAAGACATATCTACACCCCAATATCAGAGGGTAGATTGGCTCATTTATCACTGCTGCTTTTATGATTCCTTCCACATATCGCGTTTTCACCTTTCCGGGCGACGGGAAGTGTCATGGTAGCTACATCCTTGGTTGCAGTTTGAATCTCCACTGTTTCTGTGGTGTATTGATCTGCCTGCACCAGGTGAGAACTCACAACGGAATCATAATCTAAACCTGTATCATATAAACACCTTATGGTGACACCATTACAGATGACATCTTCACACACTGGGGGATGGTATGGTTCCTGTAGTTCCGCAGGTTTGACCTTTTTTCCCTTTTTCCAGATGTCATAGCAGCACAATGAGGAGGTTTCCTTCTACAATGGTCAGTGTCATGATTGTTCATCTTACAATTTTTACACCACCTCTTTCCTTGGTTGAAAGATTTTCTTTCATCATATTTCCTTTCATCGAATTGTGGGTTTTATTTTTATTGTCATACCGTGGCCTATCAAACTGGTGCTTACCTTTGTTTTGATCTCTAGGATCAAATTTATTAAAGTTCTGTGGTGCCCTAAAATTTTCCACCTGTTTCTTTTTGTTACCTGATACCTCTGCCTGAGCCGCTTGATACCTTTCTGCAACATTTAGCAACTCACCCAGCCTCTCTGCACCTTGTTCCATGAGAAACTTTCTCAGGTCTGGAGCCATGGACTCTCTTAATTGTTCTATAAGGACCATTTCCTTAAGATCTTGGGTTTTCCCCAGAGAAGTCCATTCTCCAAGTATGTCTCTAACCGTGCAGAGAACTGGTGATAGGTTTCACCTGACAGTAGTTTAGCATTCCTAAATTTTTTCCTATAAAATTCTGCGTTCTTTTCATATCTTAACAAAAGAGCCTGCTTTAGCATGTCATAATTTTCCTGATCACCTCTGCTCATTTTGGCAAAAACTTCATAAGCTGCCCCACGAAGCCCTTGAGATAACTTTAAGCTCCACCTTTCTCTCTCTAACCCATATGTGGTAGCTAATAGTTCATATCTATTTAGATAGCTCTCAATATCATCGTCTTTCTCAACAAAATGATCTAAATGAAAATTCATAGCTGAGGTTGAGGCTCCCTGACTAGCAGTGGCATCAGAGGTAAAGGGACTGGCACCATTTTCAGGAGCATGGCCTTGAAACTCAAACTCCCTTAGTCGTAACTCATGTTCCCTTTGTAATCTCTTCTCCTCCTTTTCTGCTTCCCTTTCTGCAGCTAATCGCTTCTCTTCTCTTTCTGCAGCCTGTCTTCTGTCCTCGGCTTCCAATGCTTTAGCCTCTTTGTCAGCCTCAATCTGCAACCTCTTAGTCTCAGCCTCAGCCTCAAATTGTAACTTCTTAATTTCCCTTTCAGCCTCTAACTTTCTTTCGGCCTCTTTTTCTAATCTTCTTTCTTCCCGTTCAATATATTTGTCACATTCAGCAGTGACATAAGCAATCATAATTTGCCCGTCCATTCCTAACTCTTTTGCAGTCTGCACAGCAGCAGATCGAAATTTTGCCAAGTCGGCCATTTTCTAACAGGTAAATGTATTTAATGTCTAACTAAACAATACAATCTGTAATTACTTATCCAAGGACACCACAGGCACTGAGAGCTCAACGTTATTTATTTCCACCCAAGGATACCTTTAAATTCTTATATTTCCCAATATATATATAATAGGAGAAAGTTCAATATCCCTGGAGCGAGACCCCAATATATGTGGTAAAGTGGGATGTTATAAATATTTATAGGGGACTTAGTGTACTGACTGAGATCAGCTGTGAAGGTATCTGTATCTAATAGGTGTAGTGTTTTACAGATAACCTTACTTGCTACCACATTTATACCTCAGTCAGAATTATTCTGGAATATTGTGATGACTACGTTAAATGTCTAGGGTTATGTAAATGATGAAGTGTAAGTCACAACAACAACAGACAGATAAACAATTTAATTTATTCCACCACACTTGACAACACTGTGACACTCACACACATTTAACACTCTATAAGACTATCTTAAATGAGTCACTGGTAAAGTTTCAAATATATATGTATTAATTACTTTCACTAATATATATCCTGATTCAACTACACAGTGAACCAGGAATCACAATCAAATGTAATCACAATTTATATGTACATAATTTATAAATATGAACCTTGTAGTGACATATTTTATTAGTATTATCCTATGTGTGTCAGTTGTGTAGTAGTACTATGAGGTAATACTGGTTTTGTTTTTCAAGCTATGTTGTTATTTGTCATCATGACTTCAAGTGTTTGTTTATCTTGGAAATAGTATGGGGAATCTTCACCGTTCCTATCAATTTAAACAATGTATTGACCCTCTGTTTTACTATAATGTCAAGTTTTGAGGGGGACACATAATGTTGAGCTCCTCTGGCCACAGAGGCTTAACTTTCGTGATGGCGGCAGGAAAAGACTCCTCTGCTCGATTGCTCCCCTGTGTTCTGGAGACACCTCACTGGTCGCTATCTGGACCCAGGAGTATGCTGTCAGCCTCCAGATTCAGCAAAGCTCAGACCAGGTGCTGCTCAATAACTTTAGGACCACAGTCCCTGAAACAAGAAGGTTGTACCTCCTACTTCATAACTAATTTATAATCTATTTCCAGACTGAACACAATACATAACAAACACTGAGTTCAGAGCGGTAGGCCAACTGTCAGCTTCATCTGAAACAATTTACACCAGTATACTCCTCCCTAATGGTTACTACGCCTCTGCAATTCCAGCATTAGTTCTTTCTAGTCAATAAGATAGGTGTCAGTGTACTGTTTGGCAATTCCATGCAGTTTTACTTTTCTCCGACACCTTCTGTTCAGGTTGGAGCACTATATAGGCTTTGCCTCATGTTCGCTACTGAACCACACACATATATAGACATAAATTATCAATTTACATTCAATTTTCATTAAAAAGATATTGAATATATCAAGCTTACCACAATTCATGGAAATAATACACAGTTACGTTGACTGGCAATGAATATAGCACAATTTCGATCTGCCGATGTCCCAGGCTTTTATTTAGAAAAATATGCACTGGCGCTCAACGCACTGGTTCTTTAGAAAGTTTATTTGAAAATGTGGTACTGAACTGACGCTCCTAATTGCCTATATTGGCGGGTCTAACCAATCGAGCCATGTTTACACAAGCGTTTGAAAAAAAGTACCCTTCCTTCCGTCTCCCCTAACAACAAAAGATAGTATTTGTAGCCCGACTAATCGTGTTTAGCCTTACATTTACTGCGCTCAAATCAAATAGGATTTAACATGGGGACCTATTTCCCGTACAATGGTGGTGTCAAAATCTGACACTGAGCGATTCTGATTTTGGTGTTGTCTGACACCCTCACTATTTCTTTTGGCTATAATTTGGTAATTCCTAGACTATTTGCGTAACACTTAACATATTATTTGTCAGCAAGTCCTAAGGAACCCAAATATACAAATTTAAGGGAGCTAAGTGGCTGCGTTCAAAATATGTATTTTCTTCTACCTCCCGTTCACTTCGATCGATGTGGTGTCTGGGTACTGTCATGCTTTCAAACGTAAACCAGTATAATGTCATGTTTCCTAATAAGCGTTTTTCAGGTTTTTAAAACCTAACTCTAGTATGGGTAGTGTTTTTTATCACTGTCGATCTGAGAAAAAGTATTGCTTCTGGTCTTTCGCTTGGGGAGGGTGGCATTAATTGTATATCACGAGACGCGTGTTTAGTGTTGCATGCGTTCCTGCTTTCAGCCCTCCCTTCTCTCTATCCTAAGTTCATCTGTCTTTTCATCACGCCGTGTATAAAATGAAATTAATGGAAGTATTAATTTAGGTCATTACGCAGGGTGCCTAGCTCAAGGTTTTCTTAGAAATGCCGTACACGTTTTATTGAAGAAAGCGTGTAGTGATGCAGTAGGCTTTTACTATCAACGTGAAACGTTACAATTTGCAGACGAAGTAGAAAACAAGGGGGATTTCGAGTACAGTCATTGTGACAGCACTGTTCTTTACCATTCTTTTTTCCTTTTATTGAAGTTATTTGTTAGGCTTTACATTTACTTTTTAATTTATATATGTGGATTAGAATTTCACACGACACCCTGATTTATTATATTCAGGAAATGTATATCTATACTGAAGCACATTAAAAACGCACCACCTGTATAATCCAGGAACAGAGTGTGAAATGTAAATATAAGTGTGTACAAGTTTACATATTTGGAATCTTTATTCATTTTCCTATGAATCCATGCTGGTCATTAATTTGTACATTGATTGTTATGAAATTCATTGCATTCTGTGCAGGCAAGGGAGAAAACCAAAAATACAAAAATGCACGTGCGTTATCCTGCTGGAGAAGCTGCAAGTCTGGATAAATTGTGAACGCAGGAGCAACCAGTGCATCCAGAACCTCATCTCGATATGTCACAGCATTAACATTTCCACGGAAGACGTGAAGAGGCAAGCGATGGTGAAAAAATACTGCCACCTCGAAATCGGTTGACACAGCAATCTGCAAAGCGCTCTTCACACCGTCGCTAAATCCGCATACGTCCATCTGCAAAGGATATGTTGAATCTGTTCTCGTCTGTGAATAGGACAGCATTCAACTGCAGTCTAGTCCATCTGATATGTTGCTCTGCCCATTGCAGGCGCTGCTAACGATGTCTGTGAGTCAAGTTTGGCCCAACATAAGGTCGTCTTGCAGTAAGGCCTGTATCTCTGAGTCGTCGTATGACTGTCATTCGAGAGACTTGCCCATGTCTACCCACTATTGCTTTTGCTGTTTGACTTGCCGGGAGAGTCAATTCCTTAGGTGACTCAGCACAATATGACGATCTTGCGCAGGGATAGTAACTCGTGGTTGGCCACTCCGAAGTCTATCCCGGGCACTGCCAGTGGTTCCGTAACGTTCATTGAGACGTACAATAGTGCTGTGGTGGCAATTCATCCTTCTGGCAATGGCCCGCGAGCTCATTCCGGTCTCCAACGTACCAATGGCTCGTTGGCGGTCGTTTTCAGATAGTCGTGGCATTTCAAGCACATGTACTGGGTGTTTTGTCTCAACGGCCTTTTTATACCGAGTATACTGCCACAACGCGTACACATTTCAGGGTCATAGCTGTTGAGAATCGTGTTGCACGTGTAACTTTCATCGTTTTCATGTAGTCTGTACACACACCCATGGGTTGAATCTTGCACTTTCCATTCCAGCAGCCATTCGCTCTCTACCGCATGGCAAACACGGGGAAAATCCATTCCCACACTTTTTTTTGCCAGCTTCTCGGCATCAGTATATATAATAGTGGTGCGTTTTTAATGTGCTTCAGTATATTTATGAAGATGTCCATTGGACTATGAATAATAAAGTTTGTATGATTGCCATTGACCAGCGTTTCATAGTGAACGGATTGGACAGCTACTTATTACTGCATTTGTCTTTGAGCGAGAACTGATTTCATGGAGCTTTGTGTCAAGTATAATAAACTGCATATGTGTGAATTGTGAAGGAGGTGTTTGTCAGCTCACTGCAGTTATGCTGATTCGTGTTGTTGGACTATCCCCTAGTGCAATGTATCCTAAACTTTTTTGGGTGTCAGGGCATGTCTCCCGCGCCCCCCTGCATTTCCCCACAATACATAAACAAATGTAAAGAGTGAAAAATAAGAGTAACTGTTAATACAGTAACAACTAATTGCTCAATTTATTACATTCTAATATAAAACTACAGATACGCTTATTTATTAATTTAATTTAAAAAGAAATACTTAATTACTTAATGCAGTAAAACAAACAGCAGTATGCGAAGGTAAATTAGAAAGAAACTTACTTCATTTTTAACTTCAGTGAGATGGATGTGCCTGATGTAGTAATATCAGCTTCTCAACATCAGGCTGAAAGTTACTTAGAAGGAGTCTCAGATTCCCAAGTTCAGTAATCTACAGTCTGTTTCTCTGCTTCGAAAGAAGTTGGACAACCGCGCTGAAACCACGCTCTACTAAATACGATGTTGGAAAGGCAATACAGAATATCTTAACCTTTCTCCACACTGCAGGATAGCGTTCAGAGATTTCTTTCTGCAACCAAAAGTCTTGATATGATTTCTTGAACATTGGCTTAAGCTCAACGTCATGTTGTAGTGATATCAGTTCCTCTTCCACCCTTCCTAGCCCTCACTGCACGTGTCCAGGAATGGATTTATTATCCAGTCTGGAATCGTGATCAAAAGAAGATCCTGAAACCTCTGAGACATGTCTTTATGCAGCATATCTAGGTGTGCACAATATTCTTGAAGATTATCCTCTGGTATTTTGTCAGTGCAAAAAAAAAAAAAAAAAATAAGCATGAAAACTTACCTTATCGACAGGATGTAATTGTTTGATACCCGGTACACGCTTATTTGAAACCACTGTTCACAAGAAAAGCTGAGAAAGTTTGTTGGTTTTGATCATAGCCAGCGCAACGTTGAAATAGGCGGGAAACGTACATCGCGCCAGTCGATTTATGAAAGTCTGAATGTAAGGTAGGGAAGCCGGTTCAGGGGTTCAAAGACTTATTTCTAATGCCAAGTACCGTTAAAAACTTGCTCCCTTGAACTTTTTCTCTTATTTATTACCTATCTGCGAATATCTAGTTACCACTAGCCCCCGCAAATACTGAGATAATAAATTTCGCAACAAAGCAAAGTTGGTCTTTCTGAATCACCAGCAGGTATCTAATTTCGTCCATTCCATCGGCACGGATCATTTCTTTTTCTTCAAGAGTGAACGAATGAACAACAAGTGTTTGGTTAAACCCCTTTCCTAGCAGTTCCCGATTACCGTTTATGGTCAGCGATGATTACCTGAGCTCAGAATGACACGCATAGACGAAACTATGCCTTGCTTAATGATCCTAGTAATACAACCATCCACATCGTCCCCGTTTCACTGATGTTGTCTCTCAAATCCACAATTCCTTTCTCCCCCGCACGTACTGAATTTAGCTTGTCAAATCCTGAACCCCCCTTACTACTAAACGCCCACTGTTTACTACTGAACGCCCTCCTTTGGCCCCTTTTTTCCATATTGCCCCCTTGGATCCTTCCAAAGCCCCCGGGGGGGGGCGGTACCGCCCATTTTGGGAACCACTGCGCTAGTGCATACTTTGGCCACGGAGACCTTCTTTGGAACTTTAATTAATACGACACGCATCAGGAGTGTTTTGTCGGAGTTTGGTTTTCGTATTAGAGTAATGTAAGACATGTTTAGGCTTGGTGGGAGTTCCTTATTCACAAAGGCGTTTTTTATACTTGTAGTAAAAGAGGCCCAAAGGTAGGAATGAAGTGTTGGTAAATTCTGCCGTGAATCCGTCTGGTCCAGGGGATTTGTCTTTCTGCAATGCATTTACTGCGAGTGTTATGTCTGATAGAGCCCGCTCAGTGCCTACTATTTGTTTGTCTGCATCAGACAATTGCATAAATCTATGCTTGAAGAAATAATAATTATAAGGACCATTAGACATTTTTTTTTTTTTTATGTAAAACTTTTGCCTCATTATGGCGAGGCGTGTCCCGTTCAACCTAGTCGGTTATATTAGGGCGCATGTCTAAATATAAAAGACCCTTAGGTCTGAAGTCTGAAAAATATAAAAATATAAGTATGAAAACTTACCTTATCGGCAGGATGTAATTGTTTGATACCCGGTTCACGCTTATTTGAAACCACTGTTCACAAGAAAAGCTGAGAAAGTTTGTTGGTTTTGCTCATAACCAGCGCAAAGTTGAAATAGACGGGAAACGTACATCGCGCCAGCCGATTTATGAAAGTCTGAATGTAAGGTAGGGAAGCCGGTTCAGAGGTTCAAAGACTTATTTCTACTGCCAAGTACCGTTAAAAACTTGCTCCCTTGAACTTTTTCTCTTATTTATTACCAATCTGCGAATATCTAGTTACCACTAACCCACGCAAATACTGAGACAATAAATTTCGCAACAAAGCAAAGTTGGTCTTTCTGAATCACCAGCAAGTATCTAATTTCGTCCATGCCATCGGCACGAATCATTTCTTTTTCTTCAGGAGTGAACGAATGGACAATAGGTGTTTGGTTAACCCCCTTTCCTAGCAGTTCCCGATAACCGTTTATGGTCAGCGATTTTGTTGTTGTTTTGTTTTGGAGATTATAATTTTATTTGACATATCAAAAGGCCGAGAAGCGATCGTGCAGAGATTACTGGTAAATACACTAATGTTAACGTACATAACTATACATAATGGTACCCTTCTTTCATTGCAATGTACGCCCTATAAAGTAGGGCTTGAAAAATAGTTAATGGAGTCATTATATTGCTCCTCTCTACGGAAATCTTTAGTAAAAAAAATTTTTTTTTTTTTTTTTTTGTTTTTTGTTTTTTAAGTGAACTTTATTTTCATTTCTTTGCAATCTTACAATCCGTGTACATGTTACAAAAATTGAAAACATGGAAAGTATATTTTAAAATTTCATATTAACACTCGTGCGTACTCTCACTTTCATCTGCACACTTAAAAAGTAAATATAAAGATTTTAAACATTTCAATTTACAAAACATGTGCATTTTACAAACAAGAATGTGATAAGGGTCATTTTACAAAACCGTTTACATTTTACAGTGGAAAACATAGAAAATACCTTATAAATTACATATACGAAATATAGCCCTCGTAAATAGCCCTCGTTCGTATTCAACCTTTCATCTACACACTTAAATGGTCAATATTCAGGGTTAAAACAATTTAAATATTAATAGGAGAATAGAAAGGGATGAATATAGTAACCCAGAAACTTCTTATGAAAAAGGGTTTATATTGGTTTATAGCGGTTCAAAATTTCGGGCTATTTTAGAGTTTGAAGTGAGCGATTTTTTTTTAATGCCCCTTCTGGGGTTCAAAATGATGTCTAATGACTTTATTAGGTTTAATGTGTTAATTGTGTGTGATCCCGGCCCTGGCTAAGACACTGCATACCTTAGAAATGATCCCTAAAAGTATACACTTTGATCTTAGCCAAAAGGCCGAGAATTGAAGTCAGCGATGGTTACCTGAACTCCGGATGCCACGTAATTAATAACCTATTGGACATTAAAAGATAGATGTACATATATACAGATTTCTTTAAACCCATAATTAAGCTTTAAACTTGTATTTATTTTAGATAAAAGCATAATAGAAATGTAATAAAACAATTATGATGAAAACATTTCTCAAATTCAAAAATAAACTGTAAAGTGTATTAAAAAATAACAAAAAATAATGCAAATATATTTAAGACAATCAAAATTGACTTGTACATTTTTATGTTTTATTTCTTGCAGCTTGTTTCCCGTGACAAAACAACAGATACCTGAGTTAATTCCCTTGTTCAGAAAAATGCGCGCACACATTCACTACATATAGGGTGAGTGACCATCGGTCCTCTTTTCCCCGGATTTATCCTCTTTTTCACCAACAGATTAGGCATCTGGGCGGCTTTTTTCAAAAGTGCATTTTGTCTGGCTATTTTCGGAGATTGAGCATGACTTAAGTGAAGTCTGTATTTTGCAAGTATAGTTTTAAGACGTATATTTCAAGTAAATATTGAACGAATTGCAAGGAATTGTAGTTCGGTTGTTTAAACTCTAAACCGTTAAATCTGTGATAGACATTCTTAAGTAGCGCATATGTCAAGAATGTGTGTCCTTGACATTTCCAAATATGCGTGTTCATAGTTTGTGTGACAAGTTTCATGATGATAATAAATACCTATACGTCAGTTGTAAAGAATACTTGGAGATACTGATGAAACGAGTAGAATATTTCACATATTTTTAATGAATGACCTTACACGGAGTACCAAAATGGGAAGATGTACGATCTTCTGGTCAATATTTAATTAATAAAGATGTTCCATTTGACGACACTAGTGCTTTGATAAACTTAACAATCTGACAACATTTGTTGAAAGTAACGCTGATTATGAAAGATCCATGCAGTGTCTGTCACATGAGAAATGAAGCAATTTTGTTTTTTAACCATGAGTACAAATTTAATTCGATTCTGAACTTTAATCTTCTTCTTTAATACTTAGCCACCGACTGTCGAAGCAGTCAGTGGCCATCACGCCTGCAGCTTCTCAACTCTGGTGTGATACTTTAAAAACGATTGCTGTAAAATAATGTCTTGTTTGAGAGAGTCATGTGATCAGGTCTTGTCTGACAAATGAGAACATCAAACTGAGTCGGTTGTTTCATTCTCTAGTGTCTACTAATATTTGAATACCGCTTTTGTTTCTGGACAGATTTGACATTTTGAAAAGGAAATCCTTTTCTTGTGACGCACTCTCCCTTCGGCAGGGGTGCTAGATCTTAGATGCCTTTAAGGAAGTACCCAGGTTTTATTTTTATATTTATTTAGATTCTTGTCACGGAATTGCCTTCCCTGCTTTGCAGTAGTGGTACAGCAGTGGCCAAAACTCAAGAGTTTCAAAGGTGTCTACCTGCGCACAAGATTACTCTTGGCAGAGTTGTAGATAGAAGAATAATGATGCTTCTATCTCAAGGGAGTTTTCATACGATATTTCAGAAGTCAACAACGATGATGCATTGGGCAGGGCAATTGTTAACTTATTTCTGATCCGCCGCCTTTTATGAAGAATTATGTGGGGCCTAGTCTGTTTTACAGACAGTGGGTATGATGTGTTGGTGTTGTGGGTAGTGGATTCTTCCCCCTTGCTTCGCCCTAGGCATAGTGAATTCATTTTTCATGAAAGGAGCGACCATTGCAGTGTCAGTCTCTTGGCCTAGCAAAACCTCTCATACCCTAAGATCGTTGTGCGTGGTGAAGAGCCACACCCTCCTCGAGGTAGTCCTGGTAACAGAGGTTGCGAACCCCCTGGCTAAACACAACGGATCTAGAAGAGCAAACCTCGACAATAAAACCGGTACACTATACCATTCACACCCTCTGTGGGTGGGAAGGAGCCAGATAGATACTGAATAAAGTCTTAGGAGTGGGAAAGTATATGAACTACTTCCCGAAGACCGGAACCCATCGTACAGGCACAAAGACTCAGGACGTGACGATCCTATTGCCTTGAACTTTTGGTCATATGCCTAGAGCCTCGGAGAACTCGGCGTAACCAGCAGTTAATTGGTGGCGGGGAATGAGCACTGTGAGCCCTAACTTGGCTACGTATCCCAGGGAAACGCAGAAACACCCCCTTTATCTCCCCTAGAGCTGGCACATTACACTTCTGGCTTCTACCCAGGGTGGGTAGAAAATCCACAGGCACCCCAGCATCATAATGCCATGATGATGAAAATGGCAAAATTGATTCATTCAAACGAGATCGGACGGCGCCTCGGTTATCAAGATCCGCGCCAGACGGTGGTTAACCAGGCTGTAATGTGCGAAAAATTGATTACGGGAAAAAACTCGAAAGACAGATTTCCCAAGAAGAAAAAAAGTGGGATAAGGTGCAATAAGAAACCAAATCACATAGAAAACATATATACACTTAATATTCTGCAGCTAACCATCTGTGGCCTTAGAAACAAAAAAGCTTTAACTTGCCAAACTGCTAGACAGTCACAATGTACATGTGGCTGCTCTACAAGAAACCCTACACACAACCTTTGACCTGCACCTGCCTGGATACACTAGTTACGCCTGTAAGTGGCATAGTACCCTACATCAGAAATGACATCCAAAGAGATGTCACTCAGCTATCAACAGCCTATCCCACAGATGTACAAAAAGTCCATATCTGGCACAATGGAAGCAAATATACTATATACAATAGTATATACAATGGCAGAAACGAGGCGTTTTCAGGCGGCGCAGGCGGCGCGTCACGCGGCGCGTGACTTTTATATAGCAAAAACGCCAGGCGGCGCGTGACTTTTATATAAGCGCATTCAGGCGGCGCGCAGGCGGGGCAAGATGGCGGACTTGAGATAACAAGAAGAGGGTATATGGCGCAAGATGGCGGGATGACTTTTATATAGGGGAAATGTGGCAAGATGGCGGACTTGAGATAACAAGAAGCGGGGTATATGGCGCAAGATGGCGGGATGACTTTTTATATAAGGAAAATGTGGCAAGATGGCGGACTTGTAATAACAAGAAGAGGTTATATTTAGACGATATATATTTAGACTGTAGGAAGACGATATATTTAGATAACAAGAAGACGATAACAAGAAGAGGATAATAGTTAGACGATAGTAGGAAGACGATATGTTTTAGATAACAAGAAGACGACAACAAGAAGACGATATATTTAGATAATAGGTATTTTTAGACAACAAGAAGAGGATATATTTAGACTTTGAGACTTGAGACATACAACAGTTATACGAACAATTAGACGAACATTTTGACATACGACAGACGATATAGGTAACAAAAAGCGTTTTAGTTAATATATATTTTATTTTATATTCAATAGTGTTTTTGTAGTAACAAAACATATATGGTAATACAGTAGAACTCCATTTATCCGAACCCCAATTATCCGAACATCCAATTATCCGAACACTTTTTCCAGAAAAAATCTGTCGCCACCAGTCACGTTAGACTACAGTTCTGAATCTTTTGATGCGGCAAGCTTCAAATGTGTGCGAACAATTTGTAGACAATGAGATGGGCTAATGGACGGTCGCTTACGTACAGGAAGTCAGTTAGATCATAAAGTCAGTTAATATCTGGTTTACCAATCCAGTGTACGTTTGCGTTCTAGGCAGAACACTGGCTAAACAGACAGTTCAACTTAAAATAATTGTGTCTGCTACTACAGCAGAATAATTTTGGTGTACACGTATTTCTCTGTGCGATCTGGCATCTTCCAGTAGGCCTAAAGCATATAAAAGGAACCGCAATGTTTTGTCAATTGAGACGAAAACAGAAATTATCAAGAGACTAGGAAAAGGATAAACTGTGTCTTCATTTGCGAGGATTTTCAATGTTGGGAAAGCTACCGTCTCTGACATCAAAAGTAACAAGGATAAAATTATGAGTTTTGCATCGAAATTGGATAGTGAAAATGGGTCGAAGAAACATAAAACCATGAGAAATGCGAAAGATTTGAAATTGGAAGAGGCTTTGTATATATGGTTTGTGCAAAGAAGAAGCAAAGGGGAACCTATCTCTGGCTCTCTATTGTGTGAAAAGGCACTTCAGTTCAACAATCAACTTGACGATCCTCCTGACTTTAAGGCTAGCCAGGGATGGTTAAGAAACTTTAAATCTCGTCATGGCATACGAGAATTGGAGATTCAAGGGGAATCTTTATCTAGCGATGCAACTGCCGCTGAAAATGTTAAAGAAACATTCTTGGCTTTTTTTGGAAGAAGAAGGTTATTTACTCGATGATGTGTATAATGCCGATGAGACTGGCTTATACTGGAAATCATTGCCTCAAAAATCACTTGCATCTCAGCGCGAAGCAGCTGCCCCTGGGTTTAAAAAGTGCAAAGAGAGAGTAACAATTTTGGTAGCCGCGAATGCCAGTGGAAGTCATCGTTTACCGGTGCTAATGATCGGCAAAGCCAAAAAACCACGTTGTTTAAAGAATGTGACATGTCTCCCATTGTGCTACAAAGCACAGAAGAGTGCTTGGATGAATAGTGAAATATTTCTTGATTGGTATACAAATCAGTTCATCCCAAATGTGAAGAGGTTGAAAGAACAAGAAAAGAAAACTGGAAAAGTAATTCTTCTACTGGACAATGCACCATCTCATCCAGAGACGGTTACATTGAATGCAGTTGATGCAAATTTTAAAGTAATTTTTCTGCCTCCCAATGTAACAGCACTGATTCAACCAATGGATCAGGGTGTTATAGCAAAGCTTAAAAAGATGTACAAGAAGGAAGTCATGCGTCTTTTTATGAAGATGAAGAAAGTGTGGTGGCGTTTTCCAAAAAGCTTAATCTCAAAGACTGCTGCTATATGTTAGCTGATGCTTGGACCACCCTGTCACAAGATAATCTCAACAAGGCTTGGAATAGATTGCTTGGGAAAAAAGGAGGAAATGAAACTACTGCAGTGGACACAAATGATGATTGTATAAATGAAGTTGTGGAACTGTTTCAAGCAATGCCCGGATTTTCGGACTGTGACAAAGATGATGCACACATGTGGCTAGAAGATGATAATGATTCTGGTTTCAGTTTTTGAATGACGAAGAAATTTTGTCTTTTGTGCAAGAAGAAAACCAAATACATGTAGTGACCGACGATGAAGACTCCTCAGAAGTACATGATGTACTTGTAGGTTATGAAGAAAATCCAAAACGTCGACCAAGTCCTGAAGAGGCCTTTATAGCACTAGAAACAGCGATGGCTTGGTACGAGCAAGAAGATGACAACTGTCCTACACAGCTTCTGCTGTTGAAGAGAATGCGGGACTTAGCAGCCAAAAGCAGACTATCCAGTTTGGCGCAAAAGAGGATTCCTCATTATTGTGGGCTACATCTGTGCAAGTACATGTTTACGAAAGTTGCGCCTGGTTTTGAATCGTTTGTAATGTTATTTTGAAAACATTTCTCTTTCTTAACAAAAATAATTAATACAAGTAGTACATGCACTGCAGTGTAATGAAAGATTTTGGTGATACAGTGATCTAATACAGTGTGGGTATTATTATTACAGTACAAGTAAATATGTTTTATAGTGTATTTTCCTTGTGATTGTTAATTATTTTTAGAAATATGTGTACATGTACTCGATACATCATGTAATCCAATTATCCGAACATTTGATTATCCGAACGATGCTCGGTCCCATGGGGTTCGGATAAATGGAGTTCTACTGTATATAGGAGTACATATATAGTATTTTTTAACATTACATGAGTATGTACAATTGACAAATAACACATAGTGACATGTACTTTGTTATATACATATTGAAAAGACAGTTTGTCTATGTTAACATTATCAAACATTGATATTGTCAAATAATACATATGAATATACAATTGAAAAATAATTATATTTTATATAGGAAAGACAGTTTGTCTATGGTAACATTATCAAACATTGATATTGGTAAATAATACATTATTATATTGGAAAGACAGTGTGTATTTCAATTAGTGGTGTTTTGTTACAGTAGTAACATTTTCACAGCTTTTTTATACAATATCACCGGGGTACAGGCCAGACCTTGAGGGGGGTTGTCACGTCGTAAGAAATAGAGGTGTGTGTATATACCTGTGGGTATCTGTGTTGGAGTGGAAGACAGTTTAAATGTTGAGGGGTGATGTGGTGACGTTGTCGGGATGTACCTGTCGTTTGATGTAAAAGTAAGACAGAGCGTTGCGGTGTTGTTCGTAGGTGTAGATGGAGGATTTGTGTGCTCTGAATCCAATATTTTTCCCACCCTGTGCTTGTTGTGTGTTGAGGACTTCTAAGAATGTGTGTTTGTCTACTTTGTTGTGGTGTTTGTTCAAGCCTTTGGTGGTGGTTTTGTCATAATCACCAAAACAGTGATACGTCTTGCTACAGAGGGAAACCATCCCTCTGCCTTCGTACTCTAATTTAGAAAGGCCCGGTGTCCGTTTGTCGTATAATTTTTGAGAGCGGCATTTTTGACAAAGGGCGCGCGTTTTACCCTCGCTAGCTACAAAGTCGGGTCTATGGTCGGGGCATACTTCGGCGGGGAACCATTGGTGGTAGGTACTGTAAAATTCCCGTCGCATAGCGGGCTTAACAACGTCCGCTAAGTTATTCGCGCTAAGGGCCAAGTAAAGGCTGTCTGTGTCCGTCTCGCACAACTGAAAGTCTGACCTATCTACAAATTTATCTAGACAGTCGTAATAAAATTCTAACATGCGTAATTTAGCGTATTGGTAGACGAAAAAACCTATCTGGACGGGGAGGTCCCAACTAATTGTCTGTTTAAGTTTTTCTACTTCGAATATGTCGTCCGTCACTAACGTCATTTTCCTAAATCGGGGTGAGTTTATTAATTTAGAGGTACCCTCTCCCGTCGTGTACGAGACATCCACATGCTTCGCCTTATTGGTCAATGTCTTGCCGTAGGCGGCGTTACCCAACAGTTTCATGGTTTCGCTGGTAATGGCATAGGCAGGATCAGTATCACCTTGTCGACGCGCGTCTGAAACAGTGTCCCCAAACTGCTTGAAACACGTCACAGGTGCATACTCAATCACCTGGTAGATACAGGTGACTTCTAAGCCTTTGGTCAAGTACCAGCGAAGCAGAGGTGTCGTCAACAGAATTTTCTTGCCCACATAACTCCCGATCAATGTCCGTCTGGGGGTAGTCAGGAGTTTATGTTTTTCGGCGTATTCCCGCATGAAAGGCCCAATATCTTCCCTCGTGACGTCGACTTTCTTAAAAATGGGCGTCATTTCCGAGAAATGTTCTTTTAAAGAATCGGGGACATGTATGTCACACTCGACTAGGCCAAACAAGGTCTCGTCTAGCACCGAGGCGAGAATATTTTCTTTTCTCAGCGGGTACCGACATTTAGTGTAAGACGGTTTCTGGGTAGGGAAGGTGGCGTTCAGAAAACGACGGATTGATGGGTCGGTTTTCTTCAAGGCCTGCCACTCGCATTCCCACATTTCGACAATGGTAACGTTGCATTCTTTCCTCAAATAAGAACTTATTGTCAGTGTCGCTCTGTACAACTCAGCCAATGGTGTGTTGTTGACTGGGTTAACGTCACGACCGGGGAGCCGCGCTGGTGTAATGGCTTCAGCGTTGTACTGGCGACCAGGTGTTCATGGTTCAAACCCGGGCGTCGGCGTTTGAAGAAATGTTTACGGCCGGAAATTTGACTGAATAGCCTGAACGGCTCCTGTGATAAACCCTCTGTGGATGGGAAGGAGCGAAGCTCCTGACCGGGTTGGAAGGAAAGTCCTCAGGTTCCCCAGCCTTGCAATGACATGTCATTGGGCCGAAGGGCTGAAAGCCCAAGTGCCGCTGGATAAGAAAAAAAAAAAAAAAAAAAAAAAAACGTCACGACCGGCGGTTAGTGGGCAGTTAGGGTGGCTGTGGAATAGACAACCGTGGAACTGGTAGACGGTACGAGAGTCTTTATCCCAACCGTCCCCTAATGTGCTTATCACTCAACGACATCTCACGGCCGTTAAACTGGGTTTTTAAGGTCACGTTATTTTGGTGGGAGACCCAAGCCAAATAGTCGCGGCACTGCACGGTATATCTATGGAGTTTGTGGTGCTTGAAACCATCCTCCCTGTACCGTCTAACGGGAAAGTCAGTGGGCATTTTCTGTATTATCGCCCACAAATAAAGGGCGTTGGCATCAAAACCTTTAATGGCTTGAACCGTTTTGTCACCTCTAATGCAGGTTTTGCCTTGCTCGTGGAACCTGTGAAAAATAATTGAGGGTCCCCAAACTATGTTTTGGCGCAAGGTGTTATGTAAATCGGCCTCCCACTTCGAACATAAAGAAAATAAGACGTTGGATGGGAGGGTTTTGAATAGGTACTTTAACGTGACACCTGGCACGGAGATCGCATCTTTAAACATATCTACGCCTAGATCCGCGTAAAAACTAACTTGTCGGTCTAACGCTGCCAGGAAGGGGACCACGTTTTTATTATTGTACCACGTCAGAAAATCGCGCAACGTGGTCATGTGGTTCTCGGCCCACACCTTCTGGCACTCGGCGTACTCGTCGACGGAAATGTTAGTGTTTTGAAGTTTGGAAAAAAATGCCGAGTGGGGTGGTAGCGCCGTTTCGTCTAACTTTGCTAAATCGGTAATATATTCATAACAAAAAAGCCTTTGGTTTCTTTAACGTTGTACGCGGCCAGATACTTGCTATAACTAAACCCCGGGGCTAGGTAGTTGACTATATCTAAAAACTTTAACTCGCTAGTGGCAATACACATAAAATTATTGTTTCTCTTGACTAAAAAGTTGAAGTCTTCCCCCATGAAATATTTGATTAGAAATGGTTTGATTACGTTAACGTCGTACTTGCCCGAATTGAAACCTAACACTGGTAGCCGCCTCAAATAACCCTCTAATCTACCAAAGAGCTCCTCAGACCCGAGTTGGGTGAAAACATCGTCAAAATCCGCTCGCAGAATCTCATACGAGGCCGCGGCAATTTTGATCAGATAACGAGCCATCCTATTGACCAATTTTTGTGGATCACCCTTTGTGATAAAACACACGGGGGCTTCAAAACCGGGGACGTTAGAAGCCACCGAACACGACAGGGGCACGTGTTTGGCCGTGTAGGTAGTGGCATTACCACTTGACTCTAGAGTGTTCTCAAAATAACATTCAAAGTCAAACGTGGCTCTATAAGGGAAGACGAATTTTGGGTCTACCTCTATGCCCTGCTCCTTGATTAATTCCCAAACCGTATCTGGTGGGGAATAGACACCACCTTTAAAGGTTTCTCTTCGCTTAGAGCCGGTACAGGTCTTTTCATGGCGCGTCAGTCGATAATACTCCTCCCACAACTTACCGCACTCGGGACACGAAAAAGAGTTACTGGCCCTATCGATATCTGCAATGTACATAAAATGGTTCTTAAACATTAACAGACGCAAAGTATCTGGAAAACTGTCATTACCTCTAAGTATGGGTCGTCAAACTCGAATACGTCAATATTTACGTTGAAACATTTTTCTAATTGGGGCATATCGATTAAACTAACCCCGGGGAAATCGATGAGGGACTTAAGTCTTTGCTGATTTTGCCACTGTTCGACTAGCCGGCGCGTCGGTTTTCTAACATCTTTAACGGCACCACCCCTAAAAACGGCTAAACATCTAAAAAAGCAAAAGTTATCACTGTATGGTTGTAAGTTTGAGTCCTGTTGTAGTGTATGGATGTGGTGATTGTCCGTGATGAAAGAGGGGATGTCTTGTAAGCAGCAGCCAATGGGGAAGTCTTGAATATGATATATATAGAAAGACGTCACTGGAATTGCTTCAACAAAATATTTTGTGTTTGGTCTGTTTAACTGTGCTTGTGTGACAATATCGCTATCGTGTAATTGTGAGAGAAAAGATTTGAAATCTGTGATGTTGTTGACTAGGTGGGGTTGATCTAAGACGATCGCGTTGTTATGCGAAGAGTGAAAAAATCTTAATTCGTTTGTTTCTCTGTGGCGTAAGATGATGTGGAAACTGTAGTTTATTTTGAAACGTTTTGTCTGTTGTGTGAATACAGGGAGCAAGAGACGGTCCCAGTCCATATTTTGTGTTGGTCTGTGGAAAAAAGTGAATGTTGATAAATATTTATGTTTATTGGAGTGTGTTTTTATCGCGTCCCAGTTGTCGGTGTAGATTTGTCTTATGTCATCCTGTAAGTCTTGTAAACTGTCTTCTTCAGTGGGCAGACGGGGTTTTTTGATATGGGTTTGGTGGGTACTGGTCATGGGACGTTTCTTGGTCTGGCCTGTTTTTGGTGGGTGAGATGGGATGGGATTTGAAGTGGGTCCTGAAGGAAGTGTGGAAGTTGTTGCTGTTCTCATCGAGTCTGTGGTCCCTGCTGCAGCAGATGATGTTGATATCTGTGGGTTCACTGTTGTCGCTGTCTGTTGGTGCGCTACTGTCATTCTCGAGGTTGATGATGAGTCTGTTGTGGCACCGGCTGTTAGTGTCTGTTGGTGCACTGTTGTGGGGCATGATGATGATGCTTGGTCTGTTGTGGTCCCTGCTGGTGATATCTGTTGGTGCGCCGATCTTGAGGATGGTGTTGTTGTGGGGTGTGTTTCGGCGCCTGGTGTGGCACCTGATGTTGGTGTGGGGCATGAGGTCGAAAGCTGGTTAGGGGTGGGGTGTTGTTGTTTTATATGGACCCGTATATTATCACTACGGGTAAATTGTTTGTCACAAAGGTCACAAGAAAAACATG
Organism: Oreohelix idahoensis; assembly: GCA_024509875.1. NCBI lineage: Eukaryota > Metazoa > Mollusca > Gastropoda > Stylommatophora > Oreohelicidae > Oreohelix > Oreohelix idahoensis. The sequence continues at coordinate 244,124 of JAMPIV010020541.1, forward strand.
GTAGTGAGTGCACTGTCTTGATGTGACGTGTTAAAATATCATGGCGGGTGAATGTCTTGTTGCATCGGGGACACGTGAGACTGTGCCCCACTGATGTGTTTGGTACCAACAATGTGTTTTTAGCGCCCGCCGGTGCAGTGGTGCTCCCCAGTGGGGAGTCTATAACAACGATTCTTGCAGCGGACCCCGGTGCAGTGGTGGTCCCCACTGAGGTGTCTATACGTGGTGCACCGGGTCCATGAAAGCTATTGATATGTTGTTGGAGTGCCTCAGGACTGGTAAATATTTGAGGACAGACACGACAGGGGTGATTCTTGTCAGCGTGGACCGAGGAGATATGTCTGGATAGATCACGACTCCTCGTGAATGAGCGACTACAGATCAAACAAGCGTAGCCTTGAATTGATGACATCTGTTGAAGATGAACAAAAAACAAGTTACTCACACATGAAATTAAATATATGTAACAATCAGTTAAATAGAAAGAGAGAGAGAGAGAGAGAGAGAGAGAGAGAGAGAGAGAGAAAGAAAGAAAGAAAGAAAGAGAGAGAGAGAGAGAAAGAGAGAGAAAGAGAGAGAAAGAGAGAGAGAATGAGAGAGAGAGAGGGAATGAGAGAGAGAGAGAGAGAGAGAGAGAGAATAAAACACAGTCTTATTTTTAGTCTGTTATCAAAGGAAATAATTTTGTTTAACATATCAGAATGGTCCCCGCGCGCGCTGTGTCAGAAAAGATATCGATTTAAAAACCACGCGCTCACGAGACAAGTGACACCCTATCGTTTAAAATGTGTACCATAGCACGGCCATGTGTAGTTCAGTATTGTTTTAAAAATATAATATTTTTCCAAGCTAGTATGAATTTTCACTGACCGATTAGGTAGTTTGTAGTGACTCGGGTCCTTATTTTAAAGTAATATGTTTATAGTAATATAGTGTTTATTATCTTTTTTTTATGTGATAAGTTTTAAACTAAGGAACTTTTTTCAGAACCAAGACATTTTTTTCCTAGTACATAAAAAAATAACTCGGTTTAGTCTTAACTTATCGAAAATCAACCACTCTTTAAAAATGACGTGTAACAATTTAACATAACACACAGAGATAAAAATAACAAGTAACGATCTGCGTTAACAAACAAATATTTTTAAATAGCGGTTAGACTAATGTGAAACAGCCTTTAGCAACACTGGCTAGTGCACAGACATATCTTTTTGTTTAAATATTTAATACAACACACGAATAATAAAAACATCTAAAACTTTTTATAATTTTATTAAATAGAGACACGAGATGTAGATATTTTAACAGCCTAACATAGAGTACCGAAAATACAGATATTTTTAAAGTTATTTAGGGTACCGTAACGAAAACACCTAACGAAAAAAATTCTATATAACGTGTAAAATATTTAACATCCTAACACAGAACATGCTTAACGAATACACAATCAACTAAAACCTTTTTATAATTTTATTAAATAGTGATATTTTTACACCCTAACACACGAAAAAACAGATATCTTTTAAGTTATTTAGGGTATCCTAACGAAAACACCTAACGAAAACAGCTATATAAAAATTCTATATAACGTGTAAAATATTTTAGCTTCCTATTATAGTGAAAAAACGAATGCCCAGATATATATTTTTGTTTAAATATTTAACATCCTAACACAGAACATGCTTAATCATTCACAGACATATATCTTTTAAATACAGAAAACGATAGAAATATATTTAACATAAATAATACATACGACGTAACACTTATTGATATGACAAAACAAGTGGTTCTTTTTTCAGAAGTTTTGGTCTTTCAGAGATCTTTCTTCGTTGAAGGCGTTTGAATGAGATGTCTAAAGCGTATGTTTCATTATATCGCGATTTGGGAAAAGTCCCCGCGCGTATGAATACACAAGCTGTTTCAGAAAATAACAGGGTTCAACGACCCTAATGTTTACAAACCTGTTTACGCCCGTGTACAGTTGGTTATAAATTGGCACGTACCGATAACGGTTGTTTAAGAAGTGTCATAGTAATGTTTACTCAGTGCAGGTGTTATTTTCACCTGTTCGGAAATAGCTCAACAATGTTTAATTACTGTCCAGGTGTTCTGAAAAAGAGTTTTTCGGGATTGTAATAAAATACTTAGACAAATAAGACTGTTGGTCTAAATGTCCGGTTTGGACACGTACAAGAATTGATCCACAGCGAAAACTCGTTACCAAGGATTTACTCAGGGGGCAGATGTGTTGATGAGAAAGAAAGGCATTAGACAGACTGTTACGAATAACGGTTTACAAAAAATATCTAAGTATTTTGAAATAAAATGGGAAACACAGACATATTTTTTAGACTAAATATCTAAAACATATATATTAAAAGAGAAAGAGAGAGAGAAAGAAAGGCATATGATTTTTCTTTCCGAGTACGTTTTAACAAATGTTTACAAAAATAAATAATATATTCTTTAGACTAAATATCTAAAACATATATATTAAAAGAGAAAGAGAGAAAGGCTTTAAAAATGTCTCCCGGTATAAAAACAAATCCCCAGAGATATTTATGTTATTCGGAAAACGTACAGTTTTATATATTAGTTAAACAGGGATTATTAGCATGATTCACACATTGTAGAACAGTGATTCTCACGTTTTTTGATTCTCAATACAGGCTGGAAACAGGGATTCTCACGTTTTTTAGCCTGATTCACCCATTGTAGAACAGTGATTCTCACGTTTTGTTACACCAAAGGTTCCCACATTGTAGAACAGTGAGTCTCACAATGTTTGCACGATTCTTACGTTGTTTTACACCAAAGGTTATCACATTGTAGAACAGTGATTCTCACATTGTTAGTACACTTCTTACGTTCTTGAAAAGGGATTATCACAATGTTTGCACGTTGTGTCTTTCGATATAAAATAACTGGTTGTAAGTGTAATCTATCATTCTTAACTATGGACACGCGTTGGGTTCATCCCTTTACCTGTTTAATCTCAGGGCCAACTGGCTCTGGAAAGACTGTTTTTGTCCAGCGTTTCCTAACACATATTCGAGATATGGTAACAGCCGTACCCGATGAGATTATATATTGTTACAGCGAGTGGCAACCCCTATACAATTCCATGACTGGAGTTCAGTTTATTGAAGAACTGCCCGATATTGAGCAGTGGACAGGTGATAAGAGACGGTTGGTGATTATCGATGACCTCATGAACGAAACAGGTGAACGTGTAACTAAATTATTCACACAAAAAAGTCATCATAAAAATGTAAGCGTATTTTATCTCGTGCAAAATTTATTTGGCAAGAACAAAGAACACAGAACCATTAGTTTGAATTCTCATTACATAGTACTTTTCAAAAAATCCACGCGATGGATCTCAGATTGTTAATCTAGCCAAACAGATGTACCCAGGTCAAACTGCCTATGTCCAAGAGAGTTTTAAAGACGCAACATCGGTTCCACATGGCTATTTGCTAATCGATCTTTGCCAAGACACACCAGACAATTTGAGACTTCGTTCGCGCATCTTCCCAGACGAACAGCAAATTGTTTACGTACCCAAGTAACGAGATGGGAGAAAAAGTAAAAAGACACGCTGACATGTTAAAATTTCTAGGTACAGCCAAACAACCAGTCATCAAGGCTGTTATTAAAACAGCATCACCCGAGCTGGTAGGAACACTCTGTGAATGTTGTCACAACGTATTAAAGGGTAACGTTACACTGACAACCCTCAGAAGAGACGTATACGTCGTTACAAATACACCCTGCGAGCGCTTACCAAGAAAAAATTGTCGCTCAAAAGACGAAAACAATTTTTACAATCTGGAGGATTCTTAAGTGCTCTCCTTGGCCCAATACTAACTGTACTAAGAGGGCTCTTTTAGATGGCTAAAAAATGATTTTGATGGATCCTCGTTTGTTAGAAATTCAAAAACCTTATAGACCACCCGATGCTCTAAGAGATAACTTGGGAGAATTGGACACTCAAATGCAACTAGTCTTGGATCGACAAGATTTGCCACTCGGTGACAAGGCTAGACTTTATCAACAAACACTACAGCGTTATTTGACTCGACTAGAACAGTTCAGACACGTACCTCTAGGTGTCGTGGATATTAAACAACCACCACCATTACAAACCAGCGAACAACCCACTGTACTTAAAGATGAGGTCGTCGACAAAACTCCTCAGTCCCCACCCGTCACACCCACTAATCGAAAAAGGTGGTGAGCAGTAAATTGCGAGAATCCTCGTCGTATTCGCTCAGAAGAAGGAAAAAGACACCAAAGTGGGAAGCATGGCCAAAGAAGTGAATAAGATTTTAAAACAACATTACTACGATCCAAAACGCCCTGGATCTTATGGCGGAATCGCCCCCTTACAACGTATGTATACGCTTCTTAGACAGCGCAGACTTCGCTGGCTTGGCCATGTTCGCCGCATGGATGATGGTCGCATCCCAAAAGATATCTTCTACGGACAATTAGCAGATGGCAAGAGAACAGTTGGGCGACCACAGCTGAGGTTCAAAGATGTGTGCAAGAGAGATATGAGGGCACTGGGCATGGATCCAGCAACATGGGAGGATAAAGCTGCCGATCGCACTAAGTGGCGATGCTATTTACGGCGCCACCTCAGATTGGGCGAAGAGAGGCTCACACAAGAAGCAGAGGTGAGGAGAAAACGTCGAAAGGAGCACCAGGAAAATAAGCAGCTGAGGGCTGTCACCTCAGGGGCGCATTCCCATAGTCAGTTATGACTGAAGGGGCTATTATTATTATTATTATTATAACGTAGCACCAAACTTAGTCGTAAAAAAATTGAAGAGTGGTTAGGTCATCAGGATACCTACACCCTACACAAACCGGTGCGCAGAAAATTTAAACGACGTACGACCATTGCAGGTGGTATCGATCAACAGTTCCAGGCTGATTTAATTGACTTGCGAGGTTTAAAGAAATTCAACGATGGGTTTTCCTATCTAGTAACATGTATTGACGTGTTTAGTAAATTCGCTTGGGTTGTTCCGTTGAAAAACAAGACTGGGACAGCGTTAGTAGCAGCGGTAAAGACAATTTTTAACAGTCGCAAACCGATAAATTTTCAAACAGACAAAGGCAGTGAGTTCGTCAACAAAACATTCTTAAAGTTTCTTAAAAACGAAAGTGTCAATTTCTTCACTACGGAGAATGAGGATACCAAAGCAGCTATTGTCGAACGGTTTAATCGAACCCTCAAAGAAAAAACGTGGCGTTACTTTACCACAACCAACACTCTTCGCTACGTCGACGTGATACAACAACTGGTCCACAACTACAACTACTCGTATCATCGGAGTATTAAGATGGCGCCGGTGGAAGTTACCCCGAGCAATCAAGAAGAGGTGTGGCGTACGTTGTACTCGACCCCTGAAGTCGTCGGTAGAAAAGTCTATTTTAAAGCTAGTGATCGCGTGCGGATCGCCCAAGCCAGACAAACATTTAAAAAGGGTTATACGCCGGCGTGGACAGAAGAACTGTTTACGGTCAGTCGACTAAATCAAACAAGACCGGTCACATAAAGATGATTCGGGTGAGGAATTGAAAGGTTCTTTTTACAAAGAAGAGCTGCAGCGAGTCGGAGACAAGATAGTTTATCGAATCGAGTCCATTTTGGAGGAACGCCGAGGTGGCAGGGGTGTAAAAGAATATTTAGTCAAATGGTTCGGATATAACTCGTCATTCAACAGCTGGATTTCGTCCAAACAACTAGCGACATATCGAGATTGATGGATATTGAAGAAGACGTGAGCACCCCAGTTTTACGGCCACCCCCGCCCAAGACCACGAGAACCTCGTTCTGGCCTTTTTTTGAGAAACTAGTCCAGCGACTAGAGGTCGTTTTCATCTGTCAGATGATCGTTATATATGTCGTCATCGGTGTCTCATTATTCAATCTGAGTCGGAGCAACGCAGAGGGACCAGACGGCAAATTTTGGATCGCTTTAATGAGCAGTTGTCTGGGTTACATGTGACCTAACCCTAAGATAGGATGAGTCTTTACGTGACTTTACCCAGCAATGCCTCGATGAAAATATACCCAAACAATAACGCCGGTCACTTTTTTGTCTAATTGCCACAGACTATAGACTTGACTTCGCGTTACGAGGTCGGTTTGGTTGAGATTCAATTTCCCAAAAGTTATTTTAACGTGCTAGAGGATGATGTATGGATACATTACTTTCCCAACAAAGAAGATGAGTCTATACTACTCACGTTACCCGCTGGTCTATACACGTCACCCGACACGCGGATCGACGAGTTGAATCGTTTGCTTTTAGCCACGGATGTGGATGAAAAAGCCCGAGTTAGATTCCATTTTAACAATAATAAGGCCACCTTGAATCTGTATGATCCGGAGGTTGAAGTTAGAATTAGCGAGACGTTGAAACACATGTTAGGTTTTCCTGCCTCGCTCGCCACAGACATCGACCCAATACTACGAGGCGAGACTGAAGTACAAATGGATAGCGACATGAAAAATGCATACGTGTACTGCGATCTCGTAGCGGCGAGACCAGTTGGAGATGCCTCTGTCCCTTTGTTACGGATTGTGCCTATTTTGGATAGGACTACCGCTTCGGTTTTCAGAATTTACGACAAACCACACTACGTACCCCTGAGCCATTTTTCGTTTGACGCGGTGGAAATCCTTTTAACTAACGATCAGGGTAAGACTATCCCATTCACTAGCGGAGCTTCGGTGTTGACACTACACTTCCGAACTCACAGGCGGTTTGATTTTGACTAGAAAAAAAATGGTCAGACACGTACCCATCCGACGAAACCCCAAAATGTATGAGGAGTTTTACTGCAATCAAGCTGGCCACGGGATGCCAATGTTTATCGGAGGCAGAAGTCAAAGAGGACATGGTTTGGGTAGTTTTTTCGGCGGGCTCAGTCGCATGGTTCTCCCGTGGTTAAAAACTGGAGACAAAGCTTTACTTAGAGAAGGGCTTGGGACCGGTCTACAGGTCGCGAGCGATGCGTTAGCCGGCAGAAATGTTGGCGAGGCATTTCGCGAACGAGCCAAGGAGTCGGGTCAACGTTTATTACAGGGAGCCGTTTGTCGTGGAATATTCTAATCCACATATATAAATTATTAGGTAAATATGAAGCCTAACAAATAAAATTAATAAAGAAAAGAGCAATGGTAAAATAACAGTGCTGTCACAAAGAAGGTACTCGAAATCCCCCTTGTTTTCTGCTTCGTCTGCAAATTGTAACGCTTTCACGTTGATAGTAAAAGCTTACCGTATTATTACCCACTTTCTTCAATGAAACGTGTGCTGTATTTCTTGGAAAAAACATTGAGAGGCACCCTGCGTAATGACCTAAATTAATCCTAACATTAATTATATTACGTTACCAAAACGAACGAACAGATGGACTCAAATAGAAAGAGAGAGAGGGGCGAATGAAATCAGGAACGCATGCAAAATTAAACACGCGTCGCGCGATACACAATTACTACTATCACGCGTGTTAGGCTACATGCACTAACTTTTTTCGGACGGACAGTGATAAATTCACTACCCTTCCCAGAGTTAGGTTTTAAAATCACAAAAAACGCTTATTAGGAAAGATAACATTATATGGGTTTACGTTTGAAAACATTACAGTACCCAGACAGCACATCTTCGAAACAGGAGGTAGAAGGAATTGCATATTTTGAACGCAGCCACGTAGCTCTTTTAAATTTGGATATTTGGGTTCCTTAGGGCTTGCTGACAAAGAATATGTAAAACGTTACGCAAATAGTCCAGGAATTAATAAATTATAACCAAAATAAAATAGTGGGGATGCCTGAAAACATAAAATCATTTCTGCTCATAAAATTTTTTATAACGTGTTTGAAAAAACCTTACGTTACAGAAATAGCCTACCATGTAAACTCCAAATTGATTGGAGCGCAACAAATGAAAGACTAACCACGATTGGTCGGGCTATAAATACTATCTATCGTTGTTAGGGGAGACGTGGAAAGGTAACATTTTTTCAAACACTTGTCGAAACGTGGCTCCATTGGCTAGACTCGCTGATATACTCACTTAGGAGCGTTAGTTCGAGACCACTAGTGCAAATAAGCTTGATAAAGCAACAGTGCGTTGAAGCCAGCTCATATTTTGCTAAATAAAATCCTGGAACATAAGCAGATGGGAATTTGTGCCAGAATTCATTGCTAATCAACGTATCTGTGTTTGTTTCCATGAATTGTGGTAAGCTTGAAACATTCAGTATCTTTTAATGAAAATTGAATGTGAATTGTTAATTTATGCCTGTATATATGTGTAGTTCAGTAGCAAACATGATGTAAAGCCTATAATGCTCCCGCCTGAACAGAAGGTGTCGGAGGAAAGTAAAACTGCATGGAATGGCCAAACAGTACACTGACACCTAGATTATTGATTAGACAGAAATAATGCTGGAAGTGCAGAGGCGTGGTAACCATTAAGGAGGTAAATACTGGTATAAAGTATTTCAGATGAAGCTGACAGTTGGCCTAACGCTCTGAACTCAATGTTTGTGATGTATTGTGATCAGTGTAAAAAGAGAGTATAAGTTAGTTATGAAGTAGAAGGTACATCCTTCTTGATTTCAGGGACCGTGGTCTTGATGGTATTGAGCAGCACCTGGTCAGAGCTTTGCTGAATCCAGAGTCGGACAGCATACTCCTTGGTCTTTTTAGCTATCAGTGAGGTGTCTCCAGAGCCCAGGGGAGAATTCGAGCAGAGGAGTCCTTTCCTGCCGCCATCACGCAAGATAAGCTGATTTGGCCAGCTGAGCTCAACATTATGTCCCCTCATCTTGAAATGACTTTGTAAAAATAACATTCAGAGGGGAATTTAATTGTCTTAATATCAGGAACTGAGAACATCTCCAATACTAGTCCCAAAAGACAAACTATTGAAGTCATGATGACAAATACCAACAGAGCTTGAACAAAACAAACCAGTATTACCTCATATTACTACTACACAACTGACACACATAGGATATTTTTAATAATATATGTCACTACAATATTCATATTGATAAAGTCTGTACATATACTTGTAATTAAAATTGATTGTGATTCCTGGTTCCTTTGTATTTGAATCAGGACACATATACCTTTATGACAACAATGAATACATATTGTTATTTGAAAAGTTATCAGTGACTCCTTAAGATATTCTCATAGAGTGTTATATGTATGTGAGTGTCACAGTGTTGTCAAGAGTAGTGGATTAAATTAAATTGTTTATCTGTCTGTTGTTGTGACTTACACTTCATCATACACATACCCTAGACACATAACGTAGTCATCACACTATTCCAGAATAATTCTGACTGAGATATATAGATATGTGGTAGCAAGTAAGGTTATCTATAATACACTACTCTTAATAGATATAGATACCTTCACCGCTGATCTCAGTCAGTACACTAAGTCCCCTATAAATATTTATAACATCCCACTTCACCACACCGTTGAACACCTCACCACTAACCAATCGGGTAGCGGGCTTAGAAGAAAAAGAAAAACGAGAGCTGCCCCACCTGGCGAGCCGAAACGAATAAAACGCACTAACCGAGCTCGACCTTCTCATTCTCACCAGAAGAAGCGAAGGTACTCTGATATATTTGAATGATGGCGCTTATTCACCCCAACTCGTGCGAGTGTCTTCACAGTGGTCTAGATTTGTTTAGCGTACCACCAACGCAGACAGCCGTAGAAGAGGGACGATTTGTGGAGATACATCCGTTGGCCGCCTTAGCCCCCGGAGCCCCGGTGGAATTTGTAATTTCGGGAAACGGTGAGGAATATCTAGATTTGTTCAATACTTTTCTTCACGTGCGCGCCAAAGTTACGTTAGCTAATGGCGGCGCACTACCCGCTGACGCAGAGGTGGCGCCGATCAACTATTACCTGCACAGTTTATTCTCCCAAATCGACTGAACGACACGCTGATTACACCCAGCGAGAACACCTACCCTTATAGAGCTTACATGGAAGCCACGTTGAATTACGGGGAGGAACCCAAACGAGGCCATCTGACATCGGCTCTGTTTTACAAAGACACGCCAAATTTTATTACGGAAACAATTGGTGACAATAACAACGGGTTAAGACTGCGTCGACATATAGCGGCTGGTTCTCAGGAGATTGATATGATGGGTCGTTTACATTCAGATATCTTCGCTCAAGATCGTTACCTGTTAAATGGTGTGACAGTTAAAGTGAAACTCACCCCGTCTAAAGATGCCTTCAACGTGCTGGGACACGACCCCACCGCTGGTTATAAATCTATTATAACTTATGCGGCCTTGGTTGTCCGGAAAGCCAAATTAAATCCCGCCGTCTCTCTAGCCCACGAGAAAGCCTTGGTGCGAGGTAATGCCAAGTACCCCTTGAAACGAGTTGTGCTAAAAACTTTCTTTATCCCTAGAGGTATGCTATCGCACATGCGGTATAATCTGTTTCTCAGTCAAACACCCACACGGATCGTGATTGGTCTAGTCACTTCGTCCGCTTTTAACGGGTCGTACACGTCTAATCCGTTCAATTTCGCTACCTTTGGTCTGATATATTTGAACGTCAGCGCGGACGGCAGAACAGTCAGTGGCAAGCCTTTGTCCATGGATTATGAACACAACCAGTACGTGAGAGCCTTCTTCGGGACGAATCTAGCTATGGGACTAATTGGAAAAGACGCTGGCAACGATCTCGAGTATAGACATTTTAAGCACGGTTACGCCTTATACGCCTTTGACCTCACCCCCAGTCTACTAGACGGTGACCAGTTTGAGATGGCCAAGTCGGGCCCAGTCTCAGTAGAACTTAAATTCGCCGAGGTCACACCCGAACCATTACAGGTTCTCGTCTACGCCGAGCAAGACTCGATCTTGGAGATCTCGAAATCGCGCCAAGTTTTGACAGACTACACCACTTAGACAATGAATACAGACGAGATACGCACCATCCTCCTGTCAGACATATTTGTTAAACGAACTGGGCTCGTTAAAGTGTTAGCTCGTGACCAATTACCTCTACGCATCGATCCGACCAAGATGGCTGCTTTCGTCATCAACACTGATCCTAGCTATCGCCCGGGTGACCACTGGATCGCTCTATATTATAACGGACTTGGTATTTTTGAATATTTTGATTCTTTTGGCCTACCACCCACACACTCGGACCTGATTAATTTTATAGCCAGAAACTCTACTCGACCTGTTAACTACAACGCCAGACATTTACAAGATGTAGTCATCAACGTTTGTGGGCTCTACGCCATTTATTTCATCTTGATCAAAACACGAGGTGGTACTATGCAGCGGGTCCTACTACCCTTTTCGGCTAGACAACACGCCAACGATCGATTAATTTTTCGATTAGTCAGAGGAACCACCAGATGGCTTTTTCCTTCATAGACAGGTGTGTGTATTTTTTGCTATCGGGTTTCTCCCCAACACGGCCATGTGTCATTGTTCCCACGCAACCACATCGGCGAATCACGACCTGGCTAACACACGAGTTTGGTCACACGATCGATGTTCGACGAATCAAATCCTAGCTAGGGCACGCCTCAAAAAACCAGATTGAACTGGTATTCCCCCATATAAACACTTGGAGACACTCATACTTTATTAACGCAGTGATAACGACAGATACACCTCGTTGAAAATGACTGCTCCCACCAACTGGGTCTACATCAAAAGAAGTGATGAAATGCTTAAACCTTTGGCTAGTGGTCTGAAGGCTGCGTCTGTAAGTGTTTACCGAGGTCAACCTTTACTTCACGTGCGAAAATATTTTGGTGAATCCTACCTCAAATTTCCTACCAAACACGGCATTACGTTAACTCGATCCGAGTTTGACCATTTCTTAACATTACAGGGCGAAATCCTCGCCGAATTTGACCGACTACAGCCACCAAGCACGGATACCTATCCTACTACTGGTACCACGTTTGACCAGTACATCAATTCCAGTTGTTACCAACCAACAGAACCGAGTTTGTTTCCTACCACAGACCTGGCCGATGTCACCAATCTACTACCGAAGAAGACGCCTACTTCCACTAACCTGTTTGACGAATACATGAACTCTAGCTGTCCAGTATCACCAGAACCGAGTTGGTTTCCTACGACCACCACCACAGACCTGACCGATGTCCCTAATCTACCACAGAAGAAGAAGAAGAATCCTACCAAGCGGCTGAGAGTTGTCCTTTAGTATTTGACAAAATAAAAACTATATTAACTAAAACGCTTTTTGTTACCTATATCGTCTGTCGTATGTCTAAATGTTCGTCTAATTGTTCGTATAACTGTTGTATGTCTCAAGTCTCAAGGTCTAAATATATCGTCTAACTGTTGTAAAATATATATCGTCTAACTATCGTCTCCCTATTATATGTATATACCGTCTTCCTATTGTCTAAAAGTCTTCCTATTAACTTCTTCCTATTATCGTCTTTTTTTTATCTCAAGTCCGCCATCTTGCCACATTTTCCTTATATAAAACGTCATCCCGCCATCTTGCGCCATATACCCTCTTCTTGTTATCTCAAGTCCACCATCTTGCCCCGCCTGCGCGCCGCCTGAATGCGCTTATATAAAAGTCACGCGCCGCCTGGCGTTTTTGCTATATAAAAGTCACGCGCCGCCTGGCGCGCCGCCTGAAAACACCTCGTTTCCGCCATTGTATACTACTTACAATGTGTGCATCCCACCTCAGACAACATGCAACATACCAGAACTAAACAAGATACAGTTTCACAAAACCCTTCTTGTCGGTGACTTCAACGGACACCCAACCCATTGGGGTTATCCTGACTACAACAGTACAGGGAGGTACATTGAAGAGATCTGTGAAACAAGAAACCTGACAGTATTACAGAATACAGAGTCCCCACCAACTCTGCTACACAGGGCCCACCTCTCTCTCAGTCGACCTGACTTGACCATTTGCTCATCTGACCTAACAGACTCTAGTCAATTTCAGGTTCTGTGTGACATTGGAAGTGATCACAAACCACTACTCACCACCATACAGAGAACTTGCTGGAATTTTCAAAAAGCGAATTGGAGGCTATTTCAAGAAACATCTGACCGCTTCCTATACAACATTGATACCATCTGTGCCGAAACATTCAGTGAAGAACTGACAAAATAATTTTGAATGCAGCATCTCAGTCCATCACAAGGGGCAGCCGGAAGCCATATAAAACATTCTGGAACAAAAAAAACATACGAATTGCTATATCTGAAAGAAGCAAAGAAAGAACAACACTTGAGACCACACTTTCACAAGAAGCAAAGATTCAGTAAAATAAAGCATGTGCCAAAGTAAAACTTACAGTAAAGAAGGCGAAACAAGCTAAATGGACAAAAACATGCTCCAACTTAGATCTCAGGCAGAATGGAAATAAAACATGGGCATTAGTAAATAATCTTTCTGGAAAAAGTAGAAGGATGAATCCAAAGCCAATGACAGAGGGAAGGAAAACAATCACTGAAGACCAAAAGAAAGCAGAACATTTCAACCGCTTCTTTGCCAATGTGAAAAGAGCAGGAAAATTCACAGAGCTGGACAAGAAACAACTATGCCAGTTAAAGAAACAAGAGAAAGTCTCATCAGTCAATGCCTCTCTATTCGAAGAAGAATTTAGCATGAAAGAGTTAGAGCAAGCCCTGAAGACATTAAAACCTGGAAAGTCTCCAGGGCCTGACAAGATCCATAATGAAATGCTACTCCACCTGGGCCCATCTTGGAGAGAAGCAGTTCTAGAGCTAATAAATAAGACACGGAGATCAAGCAAACTCGCGAAAACCTGGAGGAATGCACATATTGCCCCCATTTTAAAAACCAACAAACCCCCAGATGAACTCAAAAGCTATTGCCCGATATCTCTAACATCGTGCTTGGGCAAAATTGCTGAAATAATGATAAACACACGTCTCTATTGGTTCCTTGAGAGTTTTAGTATTTTGTGTCATGAACAGGTAGGCTTCAGAACCAGCAGCTGCACAGAAAACCAGCTTTTTCGGTAGACGCAAAGAATTCATGATGGCTTTCAGAATAAGAAACATACTGTGGCCATTTTCTTTGACCTCCAGCAATCATATGATTGTGTATGGAGAAAAGGCCTCCTAATGAAGATGATTGGCATAGAAATACATGGCAAGTTATTCAACTGGATAAAGTATTTTTTGATTGATCGAACAATCCAGACAAAGATAAACGATGCAATCTCATCTAAAGAAGTCTTAGAGGAGGGCTTACCGCAAGGCTTTTCATTAAGCTGCACTCTATTTCTCAACTATATCAATGACTTAGCTGACCAGATCAACACCGAAAAAGCTCTTTACGCGGATGACCTGGCAATATGGCAGAGTCATGAGAATGTTGAAAGTGGAGCTCAGAGACTAAACGGAGACTTTAGAAGACTGCATGAGTACTGCCAAACATGGAAACTAAAGGTCAACTATACAAAGACTGAGTATACTATCTTTACCAAAAGCCATTAAATAGCCAAGAAGAATATCAACCTGTGGCTAGACAAACACCAAGTGACAAAAGAAGAACATCCCACATATCTTGGAGTCACACTTGATCAGCAGCTCAACCTCAAGAACCATATAGAAAATACAAAGAACAAAGCACTGAGGCAATTACAACTATTGAAGAGGCTTGCTGGCACTACATGGAGATCAGACAATGATACTTTGAGAGGCTTGTACCTTGGCTATGTCCGTTCTGCGATAGAATACAACAACTCACTGCTCACAACCTGCTTCAAGACAAACCTAGACTCTCTGGACAGAGGGCAAAGCAAATTTCTTCGATTAATTAGTGGAGCTATGAGATCAACTCCAACTGTTACATGTGAAATACATACAAATGTAGAACCCCTCGGGTTGCGGAGAGATAAAACTGCTTTAGAAGTCTATGAAAGATGTAAGAGAATGAACCGAAACCACCCCAATAGACACCTTGTAGAAAACTGGGAACATAAGCAAATAATAAAACACAAGTCAGTCTTACAACATGTCCATGAAATTCAGGATAGATACCACCTCCCAGAAAGAAGACAAAATATACAGAAAGTAGTACAGAATTTACCACCACATACTCACTTAAAAACACCAGAAGTACAAATAAAATTAGTAGATGGAACAACCAAACACACCGACCCAGTCAGTCTTATGAGTGCATCACAACGAACCATTGATGTCTACACTGAAGAATGGTTGCATGTCTATACTAAAGGATCTGCATTTAAGGCCACCATCAAAGCAGGTTATGGGGTCTACATATGTTACCCAGATGGATCCCCCAACGAGCTGTTTGATGCATGCGGGGAGTTTTGGTCCAACTACGAAGCTGAAATCATTGCACTGGAAACAGCTGTATACCATCTGAAGACTGTATTCGATGCCTTTCCCTCAAAGGCTCAAAACATCGTCATCTTTACTGACTCAATGTCTGCCCTTCAAGCTTTGGAAGGCAGTGGACATTGTAGAACTGAATTAGTCAAATTAATCCTGGATGCTGATCAGCTTATCACTTCCTATGGCATCAGAATAGTTATGCAGTGGATCCCTGGTCACTCAAATACACCAGGAAATGACAGAGCAGACAGATTAGCAAAGAAAGGAACAAGACAAGAACAACCACTCACAGCAACAACTCTCCAAACAGCCAAATCACTCATTCGAACAACAAACAAAGAAACTTGGCTGAACAGATGGGCCATAGGAAACACCGGGAGAGAGATTTACAGACATTTGGCCGGTTTTGATCCTGATGACAACATTGGTCATCTTACAAGAAGGGATCAGAGCACCATTTTTTTCGGCTCAGAAAACAACACATACCACTCAACAGTCACTTGAGCAGAATCCAACCACAACACTCTCCAGACTACCAGCTGTGTAACTACCCCTACGAAACTGTTGACCACCAT
Organism: Oreohelix idahoensis; assembly: GCA_024509875.1. NCBI lineage: Eukaryota > Metazoa > Mollusca > Gastropoda > Stylommatophora > Oreohelicidae > Oreohelix > Oreohelix idahoensis. The sequence continues at coordinate 260,134 of JAMPIV010020541.1, forward strand.
CTCTTTGAGTGCCCATCACTCGATGATGTTAGGAAAATGCTCCTTCCTCCCAGGCCAGATAAGTGGAACACCTTGTACGGAGAAACAAAACAACTTGTGAAAACATGCAGATATCACTACATGGCATTGGGCCGAAGGGCGAGAACCCAAGCGTTGCTGGATCAGCAGCAACAACAACAACAACATGAAGAATTAAGCAATTATTGATTTCGACTCGCTCAAGCCGTCACCCTGATTTACTCAGTGGAATTCTTATTATTCTAGTTTAGCTCTCTTTAGAGTGTATTTAGTAAATTGACTGAGACAAGCATGCAGAACATTCAGAATGATTAAATGTATATTTACAAATAACAAATTTAATAATCAACTACGTTTTAACAGTTTAAAAATATTGAATAATCTTTAACAGAAAATACTCATCTTCGTATGATGGTATGGTGTTTTATGTAAGAAGTCACTTGGCAGCTTTTAGGTTTGACTTAGCTGCAAATGGTAAGTCACTGGAGTTCTCGCGTCTCTGGTCAAGATTAAAGGCGCCGCACGTTCCAAGTAAGATCAGGGAGTAACTGCAAAGCTCCTCCCGCGTCTCTAAGACACTCTGATGATGGTGTCTAGTTCGTCGTCAGGCCACTTCTACTCTCACCTTGTTCCAGAGATTAGTACCCTCACTGGTACCACCAACTTGTATGGTAAAAGAAGAGAAACGAATACCCTCTGAGTATTGATTTTCCCGAGACATACTTATGTCCCCCATCTTACTATTCCACCATCCCATCTACCTCAGAATTTACCCTCGATGAGAATTAAGCTAATCCCTCGCGAGAAAACTTTCTTTGCATTTAAATTGAATAGCTTTATATTTACTTTACATTCAAATGAAAAGGTTAATAGTATGGCCGCACTAGCGGATGCACAAATATTTGAGAGAGAAGTGTTGTATTGTTGCATAGTTCGTTTCACTACCCACCAGTAGGCAGCCAGTCACATCATGCATAGTTAATTTAGCCACTTAATGATTCTCCACAGTGCTGACGAACACATAGGATGATGATGATGTTACATTCAGATGTATAGACCTCTCGCTAACATCGGTTGAACGAAAATCAAGCTTTATTTACATACAAAGTCAATTTACTCCCACACTGGGTGGCCGACCTTCACTTGGTGGCACCTTTCTACAATAATGACTGCTGTACATAACGATACTGGCATTTTCTTTCTCTCAATTACGTCGTTTCTGGCTACTGCTTGATCTTACATGTGGTTATTATTCGTTGTTCTACCTCTGATCTCATTCCTGTCCGATATAAAATGCTATCTTCTTCTTTCTCTGTTAGAGTATCTTGGGGTATCTATATAGACTGGTCTAATACCAGGGCTGACAGTGTATACCAAGTCTCTCTCTCTCTCTCTATTGTAATTCACTACCGTCTTTTTCTTCTGTGTTGTCTCAAAGTTCACCTTATTCTACACGATGTATATTACTTGGAAGTTTTGACATACCTGTAGTTTCTCGCCTTGGGCTGACCATCAAAATATTTGACAGGTAACACTGCCCTCCTTGCTCCATGCATAAAACATACACTCGAACAGAAAACCTGCACCTATATCTATCAAGGTGACTAAATGGGAACGGCTCGATGACTGGGCAACATAGTTTTCTGTATAAAGCAGAAGCCAACCACCTCCAGTGGCTTATTCGCCCCAGCGCACTATCCAAACTAGCGTTCTCCACTACATAAAAGTTTAATACAGCGATGACTTTCCCTGGTCTACCTTGTTTGCCCTCTAAAATCAGATTCCCCAATCATGTTCCTCATTTAACATTCTTTTTCACTCTCTGCTAAAAGTGTTCACTTTCGCACACTTTTCTCGTGTGTATATATATTGATCACTCACTAAAACCTTTCAAGGGACGTAATTTAAAGTCACTATAAAAGTCTCCCTTGCCGATTAAGCTCAAAACCCATAAACCCTTCTTTAACACTATCACTAAAGCATCACTATGCAAATCAGTTACACCATAATTGAGAACTTACAAGAAATCATCATCATGTGACGTATTCTTACCAGAACGTTGTCTCCATTATAGCTGCTCAGAACGCATCACGATTCTGGGCAAGTCGACCTGCATCAGCCAAAGACAAGTTCAGACTCTCTGTGATGTCCTGGGTCCACCGTCGTCTAGGTCGACCCCGTCCCCTTTTTCCAGGGACCATGCCTTCCATCACTGTTTTTTCCAGACTATTATGTCTTTTTATATGTCCGAAAAATTTCAGCTTATTTATTGCGATGGTATTTAGGAGCCAATGTTCCTGTACGTTTAGTGAGTGCAGTACTTCTCTGTTGGTCTTTTTTTCTGTCCAGGGTATTCTCAAAGAAATACTAAACCAAAATACCGAACTAAATCTCCCAAAAGGGAATTTCCGGAGTTACCTCCCTTCCATCAAACACCCTTCTGCTCATTTTACTTCCACTTAACTGATAAAGTCGGTTTATATAGGGGAGGCCGATAAGGCTGAGCTGGTTTAGCGCTGGTTATGTATTTTGTTTAATCGTGAATGCGTGCTTCGTCCGTTATCATCTTGGAGTAAGGGTCAACGTATATTGATTCATCATTTGTTGAATGTCCAAGAATACATTCGTTCCCTTCGGAGCTCATCATTATATATACCTATTTTTCTTATCAGAAGAGTTCTTCATTTGCATAATCATCAACATTGGCAAATGCAGCAAATGGCTGTAACGTATCGATGTGATAAAGTCCTCAATTCAGAGTCCATGAATTTATTTACAGTTCACACATAAGACATTCACGTAGATATACATCCAGATATAGTTCATTAGAAATTTACATGCATAGTATTCATGTCCGTCCGTGTCAAAACAATATGTCAGATGAACATCGTGGCTATATACGTGCGCTGTTGTAATCAACAGCCAGAAATGAGCACATGAGTTCTTGACAGCTACAATTTGAATCATAATGCGATTCTCCTTCCATCATTTAATTTGATTTAATTAATCTCATACTTAGATTAATATCCGAACTGACCCTGAGTTCTACATCGATTCATCTATATAATATAGGCTATATACTCAGCCTTTTTTCCTTGGAAGAAATACAAGACACGACCTTCTTGCTTGACGGATAGCGTAACAAGGGCCATGTAACCAAGTCACCCAGCGTGACCTTCCCAACGCGAATGCGTCATAATCTCCGCATATATTTCGCGTTCAGTATACCGTAAAATATCGACATATTCTATAAATGTTAATGACCCCTAAACGTTGCGCATGGCTAAACCCCAGCAGACGCCGTCATTTAAAATAACACCGTAACATTAACAAAGTCATATAAATTGGGCTGTAAACATCCGATTATTACTTGGTCAAGTTACACCTCTCACACTTCAACATGTCCTCCCAGATTGGGGGATTATCTGACTTGTCTATCCCACGTAATTAAACCGTCGTTATCAGACTATGGCTCGACGCAATTTGGCCGTCTTGTCTGGACATTTTGCAGTTTATCGTCACCTCCAATATGCAAGTCTATTATTCTGTGGAATTGTAAAGGATTATTCCCATCTTGTGCAAACATCGTCATTAGCCTTTCACCTGGGATCGTCACGTTTTTGTGACCCAATTAGTCCTTCAGGGATGGACCGGTGAATTGAAGTGTGAAAGTTATGTAAACATTGACCTTCGGATGAGTTCTCTGTGTTGACAAATAAGGGCAGTGGAGAGAGAAATAACAAAATATCACTCGCACAGGAATGTAATGCAGTCCTGCCGGAGTGGACGAGAGCGCACAAACCGTTTTGTGACAATTCTTATGTGTCCTATCTAGCCCTCACTTTTTTTTCCTTTCCCTGACGAAGGCCTTGTGGCCGCAACGTTAACTATTTTCTTTGTTTTTTGTCCTCGTAAGACGAATCACCTTTTTCGATTTTTTTGTCATACCCATACATTGTACTCCACGTCTTACCACAGTTCCCCTCATCTTCCTCGACTTAATATTAGTTTTTTCCTGTTGTAGAATGTTAATTCTTCTGGTGTATCTGTACCTTCTAGTGACGTCACTATAAAATTATGTCTTCTTTTGTTCTCTGGTTTTGATTCTCTTCTCTGTTTTTGTTTTGTGGCTTGTCTTTGAATACATTTTTGATGATTTCTTTTTTGGACAGGTTTAGATTATACTCCTTTTAATACACATCATTTATGATACAAAGCTAGCTAAAGAGAACCATCTGAGATATCTGGGGATACAGCTAGATACCAGACTCACATACAAAACACATGTTGAGTCTCTAATTGCAAAGGCCTCTAGAAGGCTGAACCTCATAAAGCGATTGGGAAGCACTGATTGGGGAACCAATCAGTGCACCCTACGACAACTGTTCTTGGGATACGTGCGCTCAGTTATGGATTACTCTCTAACCCTGGAAGCCACTGATAACCCAACACTTAGACTGAAACTAGATCACATACAAAACCAGGCACTCAGATTCATCTGCGGAGGCTAGCTAACTACCCCGACCAGCGCATGTGAGATTTCCGCCAATGTGGAACCCCTAGAACTAAGGAGAGAGAAATCAGTTATCCTCACGGCAGAAAGGTTCTTGCCAGCTGACAAGGATGACCCCTGCAAAAATGTTATCAGCGACCACAGCTCCAAGTACCGAATTAAAAAGACCTCCATCGCTAGAAGGTACCAAGAGCTTTCAGAGAAGCACTACATACCAGAGACTAGACTGCCTACTCAAGCTGTGCCTGACTTACCACCCCATATAGAACTAAAAAGACCAATAATACGTACAAATCTTCTGCAACCCGCAAATAAAAGCCTCACCTACCCTGCTGAAAACATTTGCCATGGAAACCATCTTCCAATATGAAGAAGATATTATCCATGCTTACACAGGTGGATCAGCTTTTAAAGCAGCCATAAATGCTGGATATGGGGCCATAATCATCTCACCCAATACAGAAGAATCCATCAAAATTGCAGGCCCTTGTGGTACAAGGTGCACAAACCACGAAGCCGAAGTAGTCGCCATTCAGAAAACCATAACTAGAATCTTTGAACTCTTTGAATCAATTGAAATAGAACCAAATGATGTAGTATTCTCAGACTCGCAGGCTGCACTCTTGGCAATAGAAAATTGAAAAACCAACTCAAGCAGTACTACCTAGAATATGCCACAAAATTATGAACTTGTATGGAACAGAAGTCTACATGCAATGGATACCTGGCCACATAAACATCACATTGAATGAAGTAGCTGATAGACTGGCAAAGAAGGGAGCGAAAATGGCACAAATTGACCATCCATTGAATATGTTAACAATAAAACAAATAATCAAAATCTTCTATAAAGAAGATTGGTTGAACACATGGGCACAGGCTAAAACAGGAAGAAGACTCTTCATACACCTAACATCCCCAAATAAGGAAGATGCTATCAACCATATCGAACGAAGATATCAAACCAAAATTTTCAGATTGAGAACAAGTCACTCTACACTAAATGGCCACATAAACAGAATGTGTTCACAAAATATTGCTCAATGTAGACACTGCCCTCCGATTTCTCTTGATCTCCATATATTTCCCAATGCAATGAAAGCTCCTCTTGCGCCAACACGAAAATAAGAATATTCAACTCAAATGTGAAGTCAGTCCTATTGTATGGCTCTGAGACATGGAGAACAACAAAGACAACAACCAAAAAGCTACAGACTTTCATAAATGGGTGCTTGCGTAGAATAGAGGGATTAAAATGGTATGACAAGGTTACCAACGTGGAACTGATGACAAGAACTAGACAAGTGCCAGTGGAACAAGAGATGAGAAAAAGACGATTGCGATGGATAGGACACACACTGAGGAAACCTGTTGATAGCATTACAAGGCAGTCCTTGTTCTGGAACCCCCAGGGCAAGAGAGGCAGAGGTAGACCAAGAAGCACATGGAGAAGAGAGCTGGAAACAGAGGTGAAAATGATGAGGAGAACGTGGAAAGAACTTGAGATGATGGTATGTGACAGGAGGACTTGGCATGTGTTTGTTGAAGTCCTATTCTCCTTTGGGAGTGGAGGGTTATGAATGAATGAAGACACTGCCCTAACCCGTTGGAGACAATAGAACACCATTTACTACAGTGCTCTGCACTCCAAGGAAAGAGACAACTCCTACCACAAAACCCATCCATAGACATTACACTTTATAGCATCCCAGAACAACTTGTACGAACTGCTCAGTACCACATAATGGCATCAAGGTCCCCAAGAGCTGACGCTGAAAGACAGTGGATCAAAGTCAAGTCCAGTTCATAAACGTCTTTTAATTTCTTTGGCAAGTTCTTTTTTTATTTGGCGAGCAAGGTGAACTTTTTTATGTCTGCCAATAGCGCTTGAGCGATTTCTGAGTTATTTAGGATGGTCATATTACATTTTTTGTTGCCATGAATTTTTGGTCCATTATTCTTTCTAAGATGATTATAATGTTGTCCTCACGTAGTGCTCGTAGTGTGGCTTCTTTTTCTGCAGTTTTTGTAATTTTAATTCTCAGTGGTTTCCCTTGGTTCAGATTGCTGTACTTGATGTGTTCACCTCTTTCGTCATTATCTTTGTTACTTTTATTTGTATTTTGACCTTGGTCCTTTCCCCTGTGTTTTGAAGTTTTGTTTGATGGTCGTCCCTCTCATTCTTTGCTATTATTTTACCTTTCCTCTTTACCTACATTTGCGTCTGAATGTCTTTACGTTTGATCCTAACTACTGGGTCATTTAATCTGGGGTCCGTTTTCCTGTCGCTTACTTTCCGTCTTGGGGAGTCACTTTTTTGTTGTGGCTATCAGTTGTCCTTCTCCAAGTTTTCGCCTTCCTAGACTGTGAAGTGATCATGGTTGGCATTATGAATTTTTGGGTTTATATTTCAGTTAAATTTAGCTTTTTTTTTAAATATAATTATTTAATTTAAGTTGTTTTTATTCCTTCCGCCCTTAGTTTAGTTACTGTTTTTTAAATTATTATTTTATGTCTGTTTCTTGCGCTAATTATTCATAACGTTCTAGATTGTTCTGTACATGACTAGCTATATTCATATGTTCCTGGATCTGGTCACTGATGTGTGAAAACTACGTGGGGCGAACTTAATGATCTAGATCGTTGGTTATAGATCTATGTTTTATCTAAAAATGAAGCGGCGAACCTAGACCACTGGTACAACGTACTGTACAGCTTTACTCTTAAAAATGACATAATCATGCAGTTTAAAAAAGAAACAATTTGTTACTCATATTATTTTGTGGGCAAAAAAAACTAAAATACAAAACAAATTGTTTCTTTTTTAAACTGCATAATTATTTCATTTTAAGAGTAAAGCCGCATATAATTGTATAAGCGGAAAGAAAAAGATTTAAAACAAAAAACGAACACAAAAAAAACACAACCGAACAAAACAAATTGTCAACAACAAATAAAAGGTCGCCAAAATATGAACAAAATATTGGATATTTAGTTTATTTTAGAAATCCTGACATTGATTGTAATGACATCTGGAGGATAGTAAACAAGCAAGGTTGATGATACATGCTGAACAAAACACGTCTTGACTTGCTGACCTCAGGAGGCAGAATGATATTCTAATGCAGTGCACCGCAACATGTGTGCGCGGTACACTAGTGTGCCACCGATGTCTGCCTGATGTGCCGTGACACCAGACAGCAAACACTAAATAATGGTATACAACATTATATGTTTTGGTAAAATGTTACGACAGGATCACATGTACAACTTTACAAATAATAAGTTGAGTTATCATCATCCACCAGTCCATCACAAAATATTAGGGAGTCTACGAATGTATCGAATTGTAAAATATTTGCCATACCCACCTAATTAAATATTGTAGTGTGCTGTGAAATTTTGAAAGGCACTTTAGGTGTGCCGCGAAGTGAAAAAGGTTGCGGAGCAATGGAGAAAATGACAATTTAGATCTATGTCTGAAGAACAACAACCAAAAGTAAGACGACGGTGGAGGACTAGGCTACGCTAAGAAATATGTAGTCTAGGAGAAAAACGGAAAATAAACAAATGTAAGAATTTTAGATGGAAACATTTTAACCTGAAAACACAAATTAGCGATTATTGTTCTGCGACACTGGGTCTGCATTATATGTATGCTGAGCTGGATTTTAAAGCGATATTAGTCTCTTTCTATCCCTCCAGACTGCAGTGTAACCTGCGAATAGTCGGTAGCACTACTACCTAATTCTAACCTCGCCAACCCACGCTAAACGAGTGGGCATTGCCAGAAAACTAGTCACCCGCAGTGATATCCCATTAGCAGCAGCCTGCCGATTACTCAGTTCAGCGCACTTTTGGTCCATTAACCCCCAGAATTTCCGCGGGTTTACATGTTAAGAACCAGATTTATAGTTCTCTTTTAATGTCTAGGATTATTCTCAATTTCTCATTCTGATCAAACATTGGCTCAATGAATAAATATTACCTTTGAATTGTTATTCGTGTTTGAGTGTTTCTTTCCAACTTTCCTGTTTAAATCTGGCTTAGCCATTCCAATATAATCGTTTGTATTTTGATATGTATTCGTGTCTATTACTGTGAAGAACTCTCAACTTGATATAACGAACACAAATGATGAATCTGAAATCTTATATAGATTCTTCAACGATATTGTTTATAACGACTTTCTTTATTTTTTCCACACATATAACTGTCATGAATCACAACAGACCTCTACACCTCACGGTAGAAGGGGAACGACTAAGTAAGTACGTATGAATCACAACATACTCCAATGAACTTACTATTAGGTACTCAGTAGTACGAATCGACTTCTATTATATACAAATATATATATATATATATATATATATATATATATATATATATATATATATATATATATATATATATATATATATATATATATATATATATATACACTTTTGCTATTTCGATAACCATTGTAATACCATTGTTCCTGTGTATTTCTTATATATAATTTTCTGTGTGCACTACTCTCTTCTGGTTGTGGTCATTCTCGACCCATTACATTGTTCTTTTACGATACACGTAGTAATTTATATCATGTGCCTTTCTTGCACACATATTTCTGTGTGCATTAATTTCTTTCTCTTTTGCCTCATTTCTCATTCTCTCTAAGGTTAATTCATGGTCACGATCTTTTTTTTTTCTGAGCAAGCTCCCTAGCTTTCAGTTCATTTTCTTGTGTCCTCAGTTCACGTTCCGCTATTCTGTCTCTTTTTTCTTTTTTCTTTCTTCCGTCCTTAGCCACCGACCGTCAAAGCAGTCAGTGGCCATTACGACTAGTGGCGTCTTAGGGCAACAGCAGATAGGTTTTCTTTGCCATTGTTTCCCATCACGCCTAGTGGCGTCTTTAGGGCAACGGCAAATCAATCCATTTGCTGTTGTTTCCGTAATCGAAGTGACTGGCAAACGGGTGATCAGCCCGTTTCCACTTCTGTCTCTGTGGGCTACATATTTAACATATCTGGTATCCGCATAATCATCGAGTTCCTTTCCTGATAAGCCTTTTCTTATACCTTCTTGTCTAAAATCCTCCAAGGAAGACATGCCTGTAGTACTTGTAAATCTACCTGTTTTATGTTGTGAAAGGAACCTCATAACAAGCTTTTTCTCTGCGCTGTGTGGACTAATTTAAAACGCCTAGTGGTATCTTGTCTGTTGAGCGTTGTAAAATTGTGTTGTACATGTCTCGTTTTTTTTTTTAATTGTTCGCTTGATTTTGATCTAATTTGGTTGCCGCGAGATGGTAATTTTAGATGAGAGATGATAGTATCAAGTAGTACTTGATGTCAAGAATAGTATTCCAGACTCAGAAAAGAGAACTGTTGAACAGATGGCACAGGATGAAGTCAGGCTGTTAAAAACAATTTAATAACTTCAGAAGTAAAGAAATCGATTAATTTTATGTTTATTTGATTATTGTTTAAAAAAAATGTGTGTACAAAAAATGCAGTTATATATATATTTATAAATCATTTATAGTTTTGAAGTTTTACCTACTGTACTTTACCTACTGTACTTTACCTACTGTACTTTACCTACTGTACTTTACCTACTGTACTTTACCTACTACTAGTTATGAAATACTAGGCAGAATATGAACTCCCATGTCATGTCAGTCAAAGAGCGATGTGCCTATATTTTAAAAACAAAAGTACCTGAAACAGTGGCAGGCACAGTCCAATATTGCAGTGTCCAAATATTAACACAGTGACAATTTAAAAAAACATCTGCCAAATCAGGAAATTCATAATGTATTTTACAATTGTCATTATGTAATCAAATCTAATGGACATGTATTCACAACATGTTATTGTCTGCCAAATTAAAGCAATAAAAAAATTCACGACATATTAAGCATTGGAGAAACGGCATGTCTCATTGCTGAAGGTAATCGGGCTATCCGGCTCCAACACGGGGGAGAAATGTAACTATTTATCATGTTCGTTCTCCAGGCTTCGACCAGTTACCTACCTATACAGGAAGAAAGTAAACTAGAACGTCGAAATCAAAGGGACGGCCTTTTTTGGTCCTAAGTGGATTATTCTATCACAAATTAATAATTCGAACACCTCAAGTCTGGGATGTCTCTTTGACTGTAACACATGTGAGGCTGATAAAGATGGGTTGTTCGTTCTGTTTGGTGCGATGCTTTTTTCTGTGATGTTTTAATTAATTAATTAATTTTTAATTTTTATTGTTTTGTTTTTTAAATAATTTTTTGCGTTTTTTTCTTTTAAGTTGTGTCTGTGTTTATTTTAAATATTAACATTGTAAAGTTTAGCTTTCTTTACTTTATGTTTCATATTGATCAGGTCTGTTGATCCTTTAACAGATTTTGTTTATTTTAAGGCAGAAAAATAAGAAGAAAATATTTCCCTAGTAAGACTATCTTATTGCACATTTTCACAATATTTATTACATTGTGGGTTATTAATAAGATAACGAGAGTCTGATTGGCTACCTTTCTTCTTCTCCTTCATGACTTTTGAACTCTCCAAGGAGCACAGGACAAACAAACGTATGCCAAGTCTTCCTGCAGCGCTGGAGGTAGATAGGACATACATTGAGGACACCTGATGGTAGCATTACTAGGGCAGTCGTTGTTGATGAATGTCCAGGATAAGACAGGTAGAGACAGGTCAAGGAACTCGTGGAGAAGAGAACTGGAGACAGACATTAAGGGCACGAAGAAAACACGGAAAGACCTGGAGCTGATGGCACGTGACAGGAAGACCTGGAGCTGATGGCACGTGACAGGAAGACCTGGAGCTGATGGCACGTGACAGGAAGACCTGCATAAGTTTGTTGAAGGCTTTTGCTCTTGGGGATCTGAATGATGATGAATGAATAAATAAATGAACAAATGAATAAACGAATGAATAAACGAATGAATAAATGAACGAATGAATGAACGAATGAATGAACGAATGAATGAATGAACGAATGAATGAATGAATGAATGAATGAATGAATGAATGAATAAATGAACGAATGAATGAATGAACGAATGAATAAATGAATGAATGAATGAATGAATGAATGAACGAATGAATAAATGAATGAATGAATGAACGAACGAATGAATGAACGAATGAATGAATGAATGAATGAATGAATGAACGAATGAATGAACGAATGAACGAATGAATGAACGAATGATTGAACGAATGAATGAATGAATGAACGAATGAATGAATGAATGAACGAATGAATGAATGAACGAATGAACGAATGAATGAACGAATGAATGAATGAATGAATGAACGAATGAATGAACGAATGAATAAATGAATGAATGAACGAATGAATGAATGAATAAATGAATGAATGATTGAATGAACGAATGAATGAACGAATGAATGAATGAATGAATGAATGAATGAATGAATGAATGAATGAATGAATGAATGAATGAATGAATGAATGAATGAACGAATGAATGAACGAATGAATGAACGAATAAATGAACGAATGAATGAACGAATGAATAAATGAATGAATGAATGAATGAATGAACCAATGAATGAACGAATAAATGAACGAATGAATGAACGAATGAATAAATGAATGAATGAACGAACGAATGAATGAATGAATGAACGAATGAATGAATGAATGAACGAATAAATGAACGAATGAATGAACGAATGAATAAATGAATGAATGAACGAACGAACGAATGAATGAATGAATGAATGAATGAATGAATGAATGAATGAATGAATGAATGAATGAATGAATGAATGAGCACCGAAAATGAGATAGTCCTCTCGCATAACACTAAATAGTACAAATACAAAATGTCTGAAAAGAAAGTCGTTGAACAAGACTTATTTCCCAGGGAGATTTGTTTGTTAAATCTACAAAGACTTATTGATAGTGAACAATCGCGGCGAAAATTTACTCCATGGAATAAAAAATAAAAGCAACCTACTGAAAATCCCATCGGGATAGTCGGTTAGCAAACTTCTGAGAGGAGAAGAATTCTCAGCACAACTGTACTGGGTTGTCCAGCTACAACTGACTCGGTTCAACAAGTTAAGAAAATCGACAGATTTAAACTGTGACCTGTACTTCAGAACCTAATTTCGAAATTTCTCTGGTGGAAGGGAGCATTTATGTCATGACTGCCTAATTGGCGTTTCCAGCTAATATTTTAGTTCGATTTACTTATGTTATTTTACAACTGGAATTTTTTTTTTAACTTTCCTTAGCAGATCTGACACGTAGTTTCCTCGCAGTCGGCGGAGAACAAATTCGACAAAGACATTTTTTTATTAATTAGAATTATTTTTTTTTTGTGGTGGTTTTTTTTTTTTTTTAAATATCGGCTTGGCCTCGCAATCTATTATGTATATATATATATATATATATATATATATATATATATATATATATATATATATATATATATATATATATATATATATATATATATATATATATATATATATATATATATATATATATATATATATATATTCACTACCATCTCTTTAGAACGCGACTTTCAAAGACTCTGGTAACGCGCATCACGTAATGGGACGAAAACAAGGAACCAGCAGTACAGACAGGTCTCTGACAGAAAATGTTAACAGAATGTATTAGAAGATCGTGTTGTATGCATATTGTTGTTTTTTAATTCATTAATTTTTTAATAAATCCTCCAGATTTATGAACGTTCAGTTTCAAATCAGGAGTGAAACACCGGACTGGAAAGTCAGTAGACAAATCACAACGACAAAAATACGCTAATATCGGGCTATCTGTATCTACTGACTCATTAGCCTTGAGAGTTAAGTGTCCTAGACATCGAGTCATGGCGGATTTATTTCTAATGTGCTGTCCTTGCATGATTTTTGTAATCAAATGTGCTTCTCTTATGTTAAATACGACATTCACTCACAAGAGGAACACCATATTCAAGCGACAGAATCCAAGAAACGAACGTAATTCATGATTGCTTAGTGTTATGTCCCTTGCTTCGAAGAATTGCGAAGCAACATACACGTAGACCAGTGTTTCTCAACCTTGATAGTAGCAACGCCCCCTTTTGACAACTAATATTTTAAAAAGCCCCCCCCCCCCCCCCCCCCACCCTTTTAACACCCCCTTGCTCTTTATCGTGTATACATATATTCCACGATACTTTTAAAAAAGCAATGCAGTAAATGAGTTATCTTTTCTTATAATATAAAGAAGAAGAGAAAGCACATTTATAAAAGTATAGTTATATTAAATATGTGTTTAAGTACGGAATTATATACACCACAAGTTTATTAACCTTGAATTACAAATTGGCGGAGCAAATGATATAAAATTAGTTCTTACAACTCTATAACTATCATAATTACATCATTTTAATAGCTCCTAAATGACTGCATATATATCTTCAAATCTGAATATTTAAGCCTCTCCTTATGTAAGGTTAGCTTGGTTGTGTCGAGAGGCTAATGAATGTTTCGAGTGTTGAAGGGACATAAATCTCCGCCTATTGTCTCCTGACAATGGTAACGTCCCAGGTACTAAAATTTTGCGTTTGGAATCCTTGAAACACTCCATGGGAGCAGGGCAAATAAAAACTATCGTGTTGCAAGCTATGCGAAGGGGAATATCTTTGTAATTGTTTCATATTGATTCTTGAAAAATGTACACAACGCCCCCCTGAATGGAAGTAGCGACCCCCTATCGTTGCGACCCATTAGAACGCCCCCAGACATCTTGAGAACGCCCCCCAGGGGCGGTACCGCCCCCGTTGAGAAACACTGACGTAGACAAAGCAGTATTGTAAAAAAAGAAATTTTGCGTCACAGAATGACACACTATAGACCAGAGGTTTGCAACCCAGGAGCTTTTGTGATTTACTTTATTAACATTGAGCAAGGGTAACCATCTGTCCTCTTTCCCCCAGATTTGTTCTCTTTTTCATCTTAAGGCGGATTTTTTTTTCAAAAGAGTACTTTATCCGGCTTTTTTCTGAGTTTGAACAGGACTTAGATTAGGTCTATCTTCTGCGAGTAAATTCTTTAGGGGTGGTTTTACAAGTAAATACTGAACGAATTGAAAGAAATGTCGTCCAGTTGTTCTAAACTGTGTTAAATCTGTGACAGTTATTCTTAAGCAGCACTTGTGTAAGAGTCTTCGACCTTGAACATTACGAATACGCTTGTTGAAAAAACGAAGAGATGGACTCGAAAGTTTATGTTACACGTTTCATAATCGTGAGAAATGCCTGGACATCAGTGTTTAGAAGACTTCGAGATATCGATGAAACCATTAGAAGATTTTAAATATTTTTTCATGAATCACCTTACTCGGAGAACCAACATAGGAAGATGTGCGTCCTTCTGGTCAATATTTAATTATTAAATATTTGACAATGCAAGTCTGTGGTCTTTTTTTTTTTTTTGAAAAAAAAAGTCTTCTAAACGCTGATGATCGCACAATCTTTCTTTGTGGCACCTGGTCACAACACACACGTGGACAGTCTTATTTCATTGGTGGAAGGTCACTGGACAAATTAGAGAAGTTTCTGTGAATTCCATAAACGAAATTTTACTTCCGCATTAGAATTTTTTTTAAAGTATTTTGCTGTCAATTCCACGATTATTTAAAAAAGAAGTACTGAATTGTTGAAGAAGACAATGTCCGCACAAAATAAATAAATAAATAATAATATTAACTTAAATATAATTATAAAACAATCTCTGAAGGACCGAGGACTAGAATGGAACCAGGCCAAGAGGAAGACAGCCAATAGGATAGTATGGCGCCCCTTCTTCCAAGCTCTACACCTCACGATAGAAGAGGAACGACTAAATAAGTAAGTAAGTAACATAATTATAACAATAATAATAATATTAATTTTATCAATATTGATTAACACGTGGAAAGTTAATTTCTGAGGTTAAAATAATTTAACACCATACCTTTTAAATGGCATTTTTTTTTCTATTATCTGACCTTTCTTTTTTGAGCATAGGCCTTCAACAAACACATGTCAAGTCCTCCTGTCACGTGCCATCATCTCAAGTTCTTTCCACGTTCTCCTCATCATTTTCACCTCTGTTTTCAGCCCTCTTCTCCGTGTTGATTAATCCATCACAATCATGCATTAATTGATTGAAATTAATAAGTCCTCTTTTTCTGTCCTATTTTTGGCTTATTCTTCTTCTTTGATCCTTAGCTGCCGACTGTCAAAGCAGTCAGTGGCCATCACGCTTGGTGGCGTCTTGTAGGGCAACAACAAACTGATTCCACTTTGTTCGGTCGGCTACCATCCTTCGAACAGTGCCACAGCTCTGGTTCATTCTTTGCATCTCGGCCTCCGCAATTCTCCGTCAAGTGGTTTTTGGTCAGCTTCTCTTCGGGGGTCCATAGCATGAGGACGTGGCTGTAGTACGGTAAGTTAATTGGTTTATTGGGCCCAGTCTAGGTAAAAAGTAGAGACTGACTAATACACGAGAATGTATAGAAAATAGGTTTCACAGGTGGTAGGTTAAGGGAAAGATATGTCTCTGGAGTGAGTAGGTTTCTCTCATCCAGCCTATCCCTGCAACTATGCTTTGTTACAAGACAGTCGTTGCCTCCCTATCTAAACTAAGAACAGGTTACTCTACACACACACAACAATATGTGACAACAAGAAACACAAACGTGAAAAGACTAAGGATAAATGGGTATGGGTCTGACCAACACACAGAGTTAAGTTTTCTTGTTGTTTATTATCACTAAACAGTTTACAACATCAAGTTAACCAAAGGCATCAAGAAATTCATTTAGAGGAAATAAAGAAGAAAATGTGCGCCTTATAAAGGAAAATAACCCAAAGAAAATATTAACCCAAAGGTTGAAGGTTAGCACTAGGTTTACAGAATAACAATATTGGTACAATAGATGACTAAGTAAAGTAAACAAAATCAAACAATCAAAAATTAGAGAATTTCCAGCAAACCATAAAAACAACACACACTCTCTCATTCATGTGGCCACCTCTCACACTCTTACTCATTTTGTATTCTTCCCTTGGGTCTGTGGTATCCCTTGGTAAATTTATTTCATGAACATAATCCCTACAGTTTCTGTTGACAAATGTATCACCCCTGCTGTTGTTGAAGGTGCTGTTGAAGGAGGGAGGCTGTTATTTGTATTGGCCAGTGCATCGCTTCGTTCATTTTATTCTTTGTCGTGCCTTGATGGTATAATACGCGAAGGTGGGTTTAGAATCTTGTGAATATCATAATTGTTGAATTTGTAAACTTCAATGAAGGTGACAAGTCCTTTAGCGAGTCCATACAATTTAATGCACATCTTTACGCATAACAAAACAATCCACATATGTTTGATCATGAAATATTATATATAAACTTTGAATCCTATATTGAATCAGCTATCTATGCATGTCAGTCCTTGTCCCGTAATTTGAATTACTATAGGCAGAACGTCATAACTATATGTACGCGCGGTTGGTGATCCCAACGGCCGACAGTGAGATTATGCGCCTGGCAAAATATAATTAATAAGGACTGTTAATTCATCCCGACTTAGGTTTAGTCAATTACTAACCTGAACCATTTCATCTCTTCTCATAGTAACAGTGGACTGACCCATGTCCATACTTAAATACAATATAACTGTTTGGCACTCCATGCCCGACACTATAAGAATACAAGGACACGTCTTTGTAGTTCGACGGTCTTACAAGAAAGGGTCCCGTCTCTTGGTCACGGTGCGTGACCTACCAACGCTCACACGTCATAATTCGATCGGGTGTATAGCGTTCAATAGCCTAATAATACTTTACATTATATTAAATGCCGCAATCCCCAAAACTGCACGCTGTAGCAGACGGCGTCTATAAAAATACCGTAACAATTCCCTATCCACCGGGGGGAGGGGGGGGGGGAAATCTATTCGAAAGATTTTTTTTTTTTTTTTTGGAAAACCTAACTGAGTGAATAATCTCAAAAATTTAACAAAAATGCGACATATGGCCTACGATGTTCTGTCTAGAACAGTGTCGTGGTCATGTCGACTAACTAACAGTCATATAATATACTAACGATCATGTTATACAGAATTGTTATACAAAAATGTTATATTAACTAAAAGAAAATGTTTAATGTTGATATATATATATATTACTCAATTAATTTAAAGTCTGTCGTAATGAAATGTCACGTCAAGACTAATCTAATTAATTAAAATTAAACTAATTAATTATATTAAGTGTGTATTAAGAATCAAGTTATTGAAAATCTAATGCAAGAAAATAAAAGACGATGTTATGAGAAAAGAAAAGAGAGAAAAAACCAAATGAGAAGTAAAGTAGAGAAAGAAAATAATGTATAAATTTAACTTAGTTATGTGTGTTTGACATTAATTATCTGTGTTAAGTGGTTAATACCTATCTAACTTAACTAACTAAATAATAAACTAGTATGTAATGTGTCAACATAATTATTAAATATGCAATATGATTATGTAATTCTAAGAATATTATCTAAGAATTGTGTGAACTTTCTTTTCTTTCTTTCTTTCTTTTTTTTCATATTTCATAATTTTTTTTATATATATCTCACATTTCATTTTAATTTCCATTACTTCAACGACTAAATTAAAATTAATTAACATTGGATATGACGATCCATCCGTAGTCTTGATCCTTGTGAATTTCCATTAGAAAAACTGTTCAAATTTTCTGACTCAGAATAAATATAGAACTTCTTAACGTCCAATAGTTCAAGTCATATACCGAATTAGTTCGACTTGCTTTCACTTATTATTTCCGAAATTGTTTCAAATAGTTTCATCCTGAATGGACACTAACCAAAGTCCCGGCGTAAATACGAACACATCGTCATTTGACTTCGTACATTTCGTATAACGTATGTATCTAGTAAGCAGATACTTGTTTTGTAGTCACTGGTTCATTTCTATGTCGAAAATGCAACGATAGTACTATGTCTCTTGGGTAAGTTTCTGCGAAGAGTATTATTGTTTATGAATCGACATCAGAAGGGTTTCTAGAGAGAGTATCTGCCAAGATGTTCTCTGATCCTGTAATGTACTCGATGGAGAAATCAAAAGGTTGAAGGAGAATAGCGAATCTGGTGAGCCTCGGACTTTTATGATTCGCCCGTCGTAGTGATGCCACAGCCTTTTGATCCGTCTGGACCACGAATGGGGCCCCCAGCAAAAATTTCTCCAGTTTTGTAATCGCCCAAATGACTGCCAACAATTCTCTGTCGACAGTGGAGTATTTGACTTCTGGCGGCTTCAGTTTCCGTGAGACATACAATGATGGATGAAGGATGTCGTCATGATATTGGAGCAAACAAGCGCCAATTCCGTAATTACTCGCATCTGTACGGAGTATAATCTTTTTGGAAGCATCAGATAGTCTCAAAATAGGTGGGTGTGAAAAGATATCAATTATTTTACGAAATATTTTATCACATTCACCAGTCCATGTCACCTTCACTGGCATGTCTTTTTTTAATAGAGGTGATAAAACAGCCGTGATAGATGACAAGTTAGGTACGAACCTGCTGTAATATTGGACTAGTCCTAACAAGCTACTAACCTGTTTCTTCGTTTGAGGAATGGATACGTTTCAAATTTTAGAAACCGTACTAGGAAGTGTTTGGATATATCCCGCTCCAATGATATGTCCCAAAAAAGTTATTTCATGAAACGCTACTTATAATTTTGTAGGTTTAGCAGTTAAATTATTCTTTCTTAATGTTTCCAAAACATATTTAAGTCCCGAAAAAAGTTCCTCAAATGACGAACTAAATAAGCAAATGTCGTCAATGTATGTGATGATGTCTGATCTACCTGACAAAATTTGTCGCATCATGCGAATAAAGGTAGCTGGAGCGTTAACAGGCCCAAAAGGCATCACATTCCACTGGTATAGACCTTGCGGAGTGGAAAACGCTGTGTAGTATTTAGCTTTTTCGGTTAGTGGTATCTGCCAATAACCTTTAGTTAAGTCTATCTTCGTGAATATAGTTGCGGTAGATAGACGTGGCAGTAAGTCGTCGAGAAGTGGATGCGGTTCGCTATCAACTACAGTTTGGGCATTTAATTTTCTATAGTCGACGCATAGTCTAATGTTATTGTCCTTCTTTCGGACAATAACTAATGGAGAAGAAAATGGAGAATTACTAGTCTCTATAATCCCTAAAGATAACATCTGTTCAAGTTCCTTAGTAGTTTTAGTAAGAAAGTGTAGAGGAACAGAATAGGGATGTACCCGAATTGGAGTATCATCGTTAAGAGTGATGTCATGACTAATGACCGATGTGCGACCTGGAACGTCGGTCAACACATCTGGATAAGATTGTAAAAGTTCAGCAATCTGTTGATGCTGTTGCGGTGTAACCGACGAAGAGATAGTTACGTCCCGCCAAGATTCAGTAGGTTGGACTACAGGTACAGGTAACGCCAACTGTACCTCAGGAAAAGAAGATTCTTCTTCCTGGATAACAGACAGATTATAATAGTGACATGTAGGTACGAAAGTGTCATCTAGCGCATGAAAAATAGCTTGTAGATGTTCAGGACGGGTATGAAACTGTTTGAGCATATTTATGTGAAATATTTTGTTATGTCCCTTAATGTCCAGGACATAATCGACATCAGAAATTTTATCAATTACCTGGTAAGGACCATTCCATGAGATGAGTAGTTTATTATCATTATGTGGCAATAACACATAAGCTTGATCTCCTGGAAATAATTGACGTAATCGTCTAGTACTGTTTTGGAAAGTTCTAGCTTTCGCTTTAGCAGCCTCAGATGAAGCTGTTGCCGTTTTGCAGGCATCAATAATATTATTCCGGAGATTAATTACATACTCATAGGATGACTGGGTATCCTGAGTCATCTCTGAGTCAATCAAAAAGTCTTTTATTAGTCCCATAGGACCTCTTGGTGGAGCGCCAAAGACTAATTGAAATGGAGAGAAGCCAGTTTGTTCATGTGGCACCTCTCGATAGGCGAATAACACAGCTGGGAGTACTCTGTCCCAGTCCTGTGGATGGTTAACTGTAACTTTATGTAACATTTGTTTGAGTGTGCGGTTAAGTCTTTCTACTGCACCATTACTCATTGGGTGATAAATGCTACTGAGATTTCTATCTATATTCCAGGTCTTCATTACTTCTGTCATAGTCTCAGATATAAATTGAGATCCATGATCTGATAACAGCTTCCTATGAAAACCTACTCTAGAAAAGATCAGGTGTAGTGCATCAGCTACATCTGTGGTAGTGGTGGTCTTCAATGGAATGGCTTCTGGCCATCGTGTGCATAAATCGATGCACGTGAGAACAAATCTATGTCCTCTGGCTGATGGTAAAAGTGGACCAATAATATCAATGGCCATCTTGTCAAAGGGTCTCACAGATATGTCACAAGCCTGAATAGGCGCCGTGTGAAAGGCTCCCCGTGCTTTCACTTCCTGGCATATAGTACAGGAGCGTGCGTACTGTGAAATATCTCGTGACACTCCCGGCCAAAAAAATGAAAATAATACTCGAGAACGTGTCCGAGTATATCCCATGTGACCTGCGCACTTAGAATCATGTGCGTGTTGAAGTATGTACCGTCTAAAAACAAAAGGTACCATGACCTGTTGTCTTACTTGAGTTTTATCCATAAAACATATTAATAATATATCATTCTTAATAATAAACAAATGATTATTATTATTGTTCAAAGTAAGATTGTCAACTTTGTTGACCAGAGCAAAAAATTTTTTCAATGATCTGTCTTCCTTCTGTTTTGCAGCAAAGGACGCTCGGTCAATCGAAGACTGAACATCAATATTGTCATGTTTGTCTGTTTCCTATTTATCAGTGTCCATAGTCTCTAATAGTTTCGTCTGTGCTCTGGTTGTCACTGCATTTCCAATGCATAGATTATTTCTTTCTCATTCAATAATCTCTTCTGGTGTGCAATCCTTACTGCCATGTATGCGACCCACCATAAGGTCTGCAATTGGGTTCTTTAACATGCATACTTTAACGTTGCCTGTGAAAAAAGGTGTATTAACATGTATAAAGGCAGTTGGATAAAATTCAATTGTCCCTCCGAAAGTCATGCATCTGACATGCTCTCAGTTGCACAATTGGGATGAACAAGTGACTGACGGACTCCGATCGTTGTAGATCCAGAATCTCTTAACACTGAGACGATGGATCCATTAACAATTCCCCTGTTGAAAATCAGTGAGCCTGTTCCGTCATTGACTGCCAGACCGACTTCTGGGAGAATGTGTCCGCAGTTCAGAACCGTCTCTTTTGCCTTCTGAAATACAAGATTACATTCTGGGCAACTATTTGCCACGTTATAATTTATTGCATAACATGTAGACGAAGACGGTATTGTATTATCAATATGTGAACTCTGAACCCCAGGGGTTGTAGCATTCGTAACTGCTGCCCCTGTATTATGATTATAATATGACGATCTACGAGAATGAGAACGATGACGAGAATAATCATTTGAATTATCCCGTTGTCCCCTATTGTAACTGTTATCTCGACGTCTCGAGCTATGATTATTGTTATTCCAATTGTTACCATTATTAAAGTTATATGAACGATTATGACTTGAGTTACGTTGACTATTGTTGTATCTGAACTGAGGTGAATAATTTCTATTTTGTGGTCTTCCTCTATTAAAGTCATTGTTATGGTTAAAATTATTCTGTCCCTTATGGAAATTGACATTATAATTTCCTTTGAAGTGACTTCTATCTACACTGTGTGTTCTTGGTTTGTTATGACTGTGGTATGCCATATTAGAAGCCACAGGAAGAGGTTCCTTTATCAAAGAGCTAGCAATGTTCGCATTTGGATGCGCAGTACAATAATTTAATGAAATTTTTTCCAACTCCTCGATAGTATCTGGTTTACGTTCTTGCAAATAAGCAAAGAACGGTGGGCTGACAGAGGATAACACTTTATCCCTTAGTAACAAATCAACTAACTTGTCATATGATTTGTTGACACCTGCCAGTTCCACCCATCTGTTAAAAGTATTGCGTATGTTTGCAATAAAACCTGTAAAGTCCTTATTATTATCTGGCAAAATACTTTTAAAACGTAATCTACAGGCCTCTTCGTTCAAGTGGAACCGACGCAATAATAAGGTCTTAATGGCATCGTAGTCTGTGGCTAATGTTGGATCAATATTTTGTGCTGCACTTGCGGGTTCGCCATCCAGAAATTCCTTGAGTTTGAGTGCCCATGCAGTTTTGTTAAGGTTATTGACTTTGCATACATCCTCAAAGCGTAATAGCCATGCTGATAAATCATCAACATGTAACTTGAATGGTGGTAGCTTGAAATAATAATTGCCCTTATTTTGGTTGGATGAAGATCCATTTTGTGAGTTATCATTTTGGTTTGCAGCAGCACCTTGCGCCTGAAGTTTTGCTGTTTCCAACTTAAGCCGTTGTAATTCCATTTCTTGCTGCATTACAATTTCATGTCGTCTCAATTTATTTTCTTCTTCAATCCGCAGGATTTCATCTCTTGCCACTTTCCTTTCTTCTTCTTTTTCAAATTCTTCTTTATATTTTGCAAATTGTTGTTCCGCATATTCACGTAGTTGCTGTCCTTTCATATTAAAATCTTTCCCATTTTTAATAAAATGGTCTAAGGTAAGCATCTTGACGTTAATATTTAAGTATTCAATCACTAATGTATAGTAATCACCAATAGAATCTATGTAGTTATTTGTAATTACTCAACGTATGAATGATCAATATAAATAATTGTAATATTCTTGTACTGTTACTTGTAAGTTCCACAAATATATAATATTTTGCAATAATATTATATGTAACTATTGTTATATACCGTAAATATTGATGATATTTATTTATTTAAGATGCTGAATTTATATAACGCATCTAAATTTTATCCTCCAATAATTATGAGTATTGTCCCTCCATAATTATGTTATTTAATTAATTATATGTGCTAAGTCAACAATGTAGTACTAGGAAAGTGTACTAATTAACATCTAATATGTCTGTCATACACAAGGCAGACTATAAATATAAAATAATTAATCAATATATTTTATGCTATTGTGCCTTCGTCATAATATATAAAAATGCATCATTAGTATATTGGACTACTACTGCAACTTGATGCAATGTCCCTGAGTCATCACCAACTTTTCATACAAAATTAATGAAATTCAATTGCAAGATTATTATTGAACAAATTATAGTATTAGTATTATATGACTAATGTATGAGATGAAGAACAAGAAAACAATTCATCAACTAAGGGTTACAAAACAACAGTACGGTACGACAATGACAGTTTTTTTTCACAAATAAAATGATTTTACAAAACTAGCATAAAATAGAAAGTACTGCAAGTTCAAGGTAACTACTACTTACTTACTTACTTAGTCGTTCCCCTTCTACCGTGAGGTGTAGAGGTTTGGAAGAGAGAGCGCCAGACTATTCTATCGGCTGTCTTCCTCGTGGCCTGGTTCCATTCTAGTCCTCGGTCCTTCAAAGATTGTCTAATGTTGTCCTCCCAGCGGACTCTGGGTCGTCCTCGGGGTCTGGATCCTTGGCTCTTTGTTTCCCATGCTTGTCGTGGTAACCGATCTTCTCCCATTCTGCAGACATGGCCAAACCATCTTAGTTGGGACTGTTCTACTTGGGTCTGTAGGGGGTGGCATTTTAGGCCTTGACGTATCGTCTGGTTGTGTACCATGTCTCTTCTTGTTACTTCAACCACTTTCCTCAGATACCTCATTTCTGAGGTTTGGATCTGGCTTTTATGGGTTGTAGTCATTGTCCATGACTCGCATCCATATGTCAAGACTGGGACATAGGTGGAGCGGTATACAGCCATCTTCGTTTTCTTACCAACCTCTCTCTTGCTGAGGAATCCTCGATTTATGGCCTGAAAAAGTCTCCCAGCTGCTGCTTTTCGAGTGGCCAACTCTTCTTTGATGCCTCCCTTTCGGTCTATAATAGCTCCGAGGTATTTAAAGTGGTCGACCTGCTCCAGGACCTGTTCTCCCAGCTTAATCTGATGTCTTCTTTCTTCTCGTGATATCACCATGGATTTTGTTTTAGAGCTGCTGATGACCATCCCTCTCTTCTCCAGCTCTTCCTTCCAGACTTGCAGGTTGGATTGGAGATGTGCCTCTGATTTAGCAATCAGGGCAACATCATCAGCAAATGCCAGCTCTGAAATATAGACCTGTCTCATCTTCCAGTACCCCACTGAATACTTTCTTGTTCTCTCCTTACATGCCTTGATGACATCGTCCATAAGGAGTATGAAGAGGTAAGGTGATAGGATATCACCTTGTCTTACACCAGTAGTGGTCCTGAACTCTTCTGACTTATGGTTTGCTGTCCTCACATAATTTCTGCAAGACTTGTAGAAGCTCTGTATAGCATGAATCAGAGGTGCTGGAATATTCTTCCTTGCCAAACAGTCCCAAAGTTTGCTCCAAGGGACCCTGTCAAACGCCTTTTCCAGATCTATGAAACAAAGATGGATCTCACTCTTATACTCAAGGGCCTTTTCACTCAGCTGTCTGAGTGTGAAGATTAGGTCTTGAGTACTTCGGTTTGCTCGGAATCCGCACTGGACCTCATCCAATTGTGGCTCAGCTAGGCGTCGGAGTCTCTGCTCTAGGATTCTAGAGTAGATTTTTCCAGGGACACTGAGAAGGGATATGCCTCTATGGTTTCCACACTGTCGATTGTCACCCTTTTTGAAAATTGGTGTTATGATGGCAATCTCCCAATCCTTTGGTATGGTCTTGTTGCACCATGCTGCCTGTAGGACCCTTAAGAGTAATAGGTCGCCTGATGCTCCCATGTACTTAACCATTTCTGGTGTTATACCATCATGCCCTGCTGCTTTGCCCATCTTGATTTTCTCCAGTGCTGCCTTCAGTTCTTCCATCTTTATGTCATCTTCATCACCATTGGTTTCCTCTTCTGTGCTAGTGGTTATCATTTCTGATGTTTGACCTTGCTCACCATCAAGGAGTTCTGAGAAATATTCTTTCCATCTTTCCATTACTTCCTTCGGGGCAGTAAGCAATTTGCCTTGCTTGTCCTTTATAAATTTGAGAGGGCATTGTTTTTCCTTCCTCATGTTCTTTAGGGTCTTATAGAACAATTTCTGGTTTTCTTGTGCATCTTTTTCTAGCTTTTCTCCAAATTCTTCCCAGGACTTCTGTTTTGCTGCTAGCACTTTGTTCTTTGCTTCTGTTCTGAGTGTCACATATTCTCTATATTTTCCCATTTGTCCTGTTGTGTTTTTAGCTCCTAAGTATTGTTTCCATGCCATTTTCTTCTCTCTTATTTTCTCTTTGACTTCCTCTGTCCACCAAGGTGTCCTCTTTCTCTGGTTCCCAAGTCGGACTTCACCACATGCTTCTGCAGCAGCTGTCTTTATGATATCCTTGAATTTAATCCAGAGGGTTTCCAAGTCATCAGGTTGTTCTTCTGTGTTGCTCACCGCTGCAGCAATAAGCCCCTGATATCTGGTCTTAATTTCTGGCTCTCTCAGCTTGTAGGTCCTAATGCTCATTTCTCCTGCTCGTTTACTTGGTTTCTTGCGTGATGTTGAGCAGTTCCTAGGCTGAGCAACTCTTTCAGTTGTTCGTTTGATTGTTAGCAGGTAGTGATCACTTCCAATCTCTGGCCCCCTCCAGACTCTTGCATCTCGGACATATTTGAATGAGCTTCTCCGAACAATGGCATAGTCGATCACTGACTTCTCATTCTTTGTTGGTTCACATCTAGTGTATGCATGTATGCGCTTATGGGGGAACTTTGTGTTTGTAATGATCAGATTCTGCTCACTGCAGAATCTAAGGAGTCGCTTTCCATTGTCATTGAGAGTATCTTCTCCATATCTTCCGATAACTCCACCCCATCTAGCATGGTCATTTCCAACTCTGGCATTAAAATCTCCGAGCATGATAACTTCATCTAGGCAGTCATCCACTGTCCTTTGAAGCAGCTCGAAGAATTCCTCCTTGACCTCTGCTCTCTCATCCTCATTTGGCCCATACACTATGACCAGGTTGACTATGGTTTCTCCTTCTTTAAGTTTCACAACCATAATGCGCTCTGAGACAAAGTTCCACCCCTTGATACTATCTTTTTGATTTTGGGCCACAATGCAACCCACACCCCCTTTAGCTCTTTCGGATATGGGTACACCACTGTAGAGCAGCGTGTTGCCATTGAGATCCATGACTCCTTGTCCTTTTTTCTTTGTTTCCGTAAT
This sequence comes from Oreohelix idahoensis, assembly GCA_024509875.1. NCBI lineage: Eukaryota > Metazoa > Mollusca > Gastropoda > Stylommatophora > Oreohelicidae > Oreohelix > Oreohelix idahoensis. The sequence goes on from JAMPIV010020541.1 coordinate 287,023, forward strand.
AGCCAGGATTTATAGTTTTGCTTTCCTCATCTCTTCCACCAGCTCCTCTTCCTTCCCATTTATACTTCTTGTGTTCCATGTTCCATAAGTCGTAGTCCGTAGTCCGTTCCAGTTCGTCGCCTTTAGAATCAGTCCGGTTTTCTCTCTTTTGTTACTCGTAATCGTGGTTTAAAGCAAACAGGTGATTGGCCTGTTGTGCCTTTGCATGGTGGAGGGGCTGCCTCCTTACGGCCTCCATGCAGGCCGCCCTCCTCCTTTTTCATCCGGGCTTGGGACCGGCATTGGCGGAGTTTCAAGGTAACTAAATATAGGTTAATACACATGTGTACAGATAATGATGACGTCACAGGACTCTATAACGGACATATATTAACAATTAAAATAAATTATAGAAAGATGGAGAAAATACGAAATAGTTACGAACAAATTACAGAAATGAATAAAAATTGGAATTAAATACACTAGAATACCCCAATTATTAATAGACTAGACACGTAACATGCAAGGTCGATTAATGGCAAATACGAACGAACAAAATCATCGGAAAGTCATCGATGGGTTCTTCGTTAAATGCAATTAACTAACGGCCCTATAGTGCAATTAAAACCAATTTGGACGTCCAGGGAGCCATGAAATTGGTTTTAATTCTCCTCCCAACCTCCCACAAATTAGGAACAACACAAACGGCGAAAACAGATATAACATATATACATGAAAAATAGAATAGACATGCCTGTACAGAAGAAATGGACTTAGTACTGTTTTTTTATGAATGACAACAGTCACAATTAGACTTATCTTTCTAATGCTCCGGCGATGCCAAGTTCACCAACGGACTAGAACAATGTCTTAAAATGTCTGCTCCTCATTGGTAGGTAAATGTTATTTGGCAGATAAATGTTCTTCATCCTTAGGTCTGCTTTGATAATTTATCTGCATTCGAATAGCCTACGCTGGCGGTTGTATCTTGGTAGTTAGGCAAGTACGCACGATTCTGTGACGTCAGGTTGACCTTTATTAGTAACCATGTGTAATAGGTCACCCTTCAGTATATCACGTGATCGTTTATCGAAAGTAAATAATTCCTTTGAAATTCATGAAAATTTTTTTTTGTTTTTGTTTGTTTTCGTCCCCACATTCCGGGCACCACTGTTGAAGGGGTTGTTGTTGAACCGTTGAAGGTGGGTTTAGAATCTTGTGAATATCATAATTGTTGAATTTGTAAACTTCAATGAAGGTGACAAGTCCTTTAGCGAGTCCATACAATTTAATGCACATCTTTACGCATAACAAAACAATCCACATATGTTTGATCATGAAATATTATATATAAACTTTGAATCCTATATTGAATCAGCTATCTATGCATGTCAGTCCTTGTCCCGTAATTTGAATTACTATAGGCAGAACGTCATAACTATATGTACGCGCGGTTGGTGATCCCAACGGCCGACAGTGAGATTATGCGCCTGGCAAAATATAATTAATAAGGACTGTTAATTCATCCCGACTTAGGTTTAGTCAATTACTAACCTGAACCATTTCATCTCTTCTCATAGTAACAGTGGACTGACCCATGTCCATACTTAAATACAATATAACTGTTTGGCACTCCATGCCCGACACTATAAGAATACAAGGACACGTCTTTGTAGTTCGACGGTCTTACAAGAAAGGGTCCCGTCTCTTGGTCACGGTGCGTGACCTACCAACGCTCACACGTCATAATTCGATCGGGTGTATAGCGTTCAATAGCCTAATAATACTTTACATTATATTAAATGCCGCAATCCCCAAAACTGCAAGCTCTAGCAGACGGCGTCTATAAAAATACCGTAACAGCTGTCCAAGATACAAATTGTCCCCAGTTCATCCCAAAAACTAATGAGGTGAACGCCGAATAAGTTTACTTCCACGATTAATCCTGGTGGCGATATAAGTCCTATGGGGGTGTCTTCACTGTTCTAAAAAACTAGCACTGTTCCTCCGATGGGTGCACAGGGGGATGTAAGTAAAGACACAGGAACTACAACTGAATATTTCCGTTGCGACAACTCTTGCAGTGTTAAGGGCGGGCGGGGAAAAACAGTCTGGTTTCCCGCTCGGTCTGGATCTATCTGGATATATATATATAGGGTTACTACAAATATTGAATACAGTGAGAATCCTTGCTGTTTACCGTTTTAAGAGAGGGGAACAATTCTAGAAAACCTGTATAAATCTGGTTGCTACAAATGTTACAAATGATGATGATGGATTTTCTATCGGCCGACTCTTTGCCAGAGGGCCACTCCTGCACAGTGTATAGATTTGTACTCCACTGGGATTACAACTGTCAGGTGTTGGGGAAAATAATACTAATGTCTCCAGGTATACACCACTTGTGGGCTGTTAAAATAATATTTCTTGATTTAGTAAGTCCAGTAGTTAAATTACAATCACACCGTATAATCGGCTAGTATACACTTCTAGCATGAAATGGAATAAAGAATAAATAAAAACCGCTGGTCTTCTATTTGAGGTACATGTCTGCGAAAAAATACAATAAGTATTTGTGAGAAACTGCTACCACTCTATGTAAATATAAATATGTATAGACGGGGACACGACAGTCTCTCCTCCGCTCTTTCAAATCCTGACGAATTTAAAAGATACACGGTCTTCGTTCTACGCCTACACACACAGACATCGCTGGCAGCGGATTTTGGGTCAGACTGAGTCGATAAAAACTCTCCCGCCCCTTCTCGCGGCTGGCAAGCCTATCACAGTGTGTTTTTTATTACTTATTGCTCATAATGTGCCACGTACAACTTATCACCTATACTTTAGCAGTTAGTAAAATGTCGGTGTCTGTTAATTTGTCGTATGGTATTAAAAAAAATAATAATAGACACTATAATAACAATAATTATAAAATGAAATATAAACATTATTTATTCCCTCCCACTATCAGTCGTTTAGCCTCTAAGTAACGTCTG